>JAQBSW010001333.1:0-138227 GCA_029291075.1 Eudiplozoon nipponicum | reverse complement strand
TTAATAAATTATGCTTCACGGCCATATATTCATGAGAAAACCAAAAAATGAAAATAACGAAATAAATAAGCAATAATAATGGCAAAAGTAATAACTTAAATCTAAAAATTGTTAAATGAGAATGATTTATGAGGGGACGACCTAGTTCAGATGGAGATATTTACCTAGGCAACATTCAAAAAGAAGACAACATAGACCTCTAACAAATACCATTATTGACAAGCCAGCTTCCAGCCAAGGCGACATTTTAAATACAGCTTTTAATGGTTTTAACTGTATTGCTTCATAAACACGATTGAGAAAAGTATGTTAAGAAGATGATTCCACTGGAAATCTGTACCGAAATCGCCACTGAGCTTGACTCGATAACATATCGTGCAGGATTTCCAACCAGTTACAATGATGCACACGTGGACCCGATTATGGAAGAAGAACGAGTCCCATACAACCAGATGTTAATGTAGTTGACCATAGTTGTATCTGACACATCAAAAACTGTATACTTTTTTATTACGCCAATCTGACGCTGGTTTACAAAATAAATCACTAATGGGAAATATAATTCAAGTCATACAAAATACTCCTCTTTTTCGGCACAGCAACAAAATAAACAACCAATAAAATGCATCCACGTGAAAAAGTGCACAGTTTTCTCGCGCAGGTGGTATGCTGAGCAATGTAAATCAACGGCCAGATGTCTGTTACTGCAGCAACAAAATAGTCAAAGTGTAGAAAAAATTATTCCCCCACCTTCCACTCTAATCACTGACAACTATTTCATGCCTAATAGAAACGCATCATACTGTTATTTTTTACTAGCGCGTGATTAGTGTATTTGTTTTGCTGATAAAACTTCACGACATTGTGAACCAAAATAATACATCTTTTAAATTGTGATCAAATTCCACACCTGGAAAAAAATCACGTCAGACTTATCAATGTAGATATCTTCTCCTGATTCAAGTAATATTTACTATTTTCAACAAGCATTGTTTAGAATATTCATTCGGCACGTTGCGGACATTTCGGCATTATATTTTTCACCGTCATCTTTATTTGTTCTACAGGCACGATTTGTAAAATCCGCTTTTAAGAATGTTTGCTAAGTGTTACATGCCGTGTATTTTCTCTACAAGGTGTTATTGTAGCTGTATCAAGTTGACTTGAAATAAACTTATTTCTTCAACTCCCGAACAATCAAATTAGCCGTTTGCTGTAGAGATTTAATAGAAGAAATATTAAAATATTTTAAAATTAGAAAAATTGTTTAATGCGGCAGGGTGGCTCAGTGGTTAGAGTACCATATTACGAAGCAGACGTGCCCAGGTTCGAGTCCAGTCCGCGACAAATTCTGGCCAGTACACGATGAGTTCCAAATAAGGACGAAACCGGTCTACTGGATGAATTGCCTTTTCGACACTATACAATTCTTAGTTTATACTGACATATGTATGTAATTAATGGGTCAGGTGTTTAAATCAATTTCGCTACCTTGATTATAATAAATCAAATTGGCCGTTCAGTAGACATGTAATAGAAGAAATTTTCAAGCAATTTATAATTAGAAAAATTGTTTCATGATTTTATGTGCATCTTTTCAAAACAAGCTATTGCAACACGCCAGTCTCTTCTGTTTGGCAAAGAGATTTTGAAAAGTGAAACGCCATTTCAACATGAGTGCGGTTAACTTCAGCGATACACAAACAAAGTTGCAAAAGTCCTCAATGCATTAAATAAAGGCATATGTGAAACAAGCATTTATTTAAATATCTACAATTGTTTTTCTTAAATCAAGTTGCAGAACTTGAGATAAACACGCATACATTTGATTTAACCAACCGCACGAAATATCAAAACTACCGTCCGTCTTTCATGGCCCTCATCATAGCACGAGAGTAAATTGACTTACGCGGATTCAACCGCAAATCTTATCCAGTTTAATCAGTATACGATAGGCGACCCTTACCCAAAGAAGTCTCAAATAGGTTTTATTTAACTGAAAAAATGGCAGTCCCATAAAATATAAAATCAGAAGGGTGTATCAAATTTGGCATGAAGGAAAGTTTAGCCGCATCGACGTGTTTTGTGAGGCTGGTAAGCTGAAGTTATTGAAAATGAGAATAAACATACTGAAAACTTTGCTAGTGAACTTGGATATTAATGCCCTTTTGAAATATAACCAATTAAGGTTTAGTTGACAGAAAAAGACTAGCTCTTGAATGTTGTTGTACGGTTTTCGCCTTTCTCTTTCGTGGATAGTAGATTTGCAATGTTAGTTCGGCAAAGGTCCGTTTGATCCCCATCTCCAATAACGCATCGAGTTCGCCTTCGTGATGGCTGGGTGCTGATTCATCGCTTTCTCTACGAAGACTAACTCGACGCCTACTTGGAGATGTGGATCAATCGAATCTTTGTGGGACCAACGGTGCTACGTGATAAAGACCACGAATGTAACTCGTGGAATCTCTAAAGGTGACGCAGGCACCGAGCAACCATTCCAGAAATTGAGGTGTAGCTTGTTTTAATTTTTAAAAAAATTAAAAGGTTTCTTTGACGATTCAGGTCCTGAAATTGATATATTTGTCGTTGTTCATAATGCCAAAATAATTCGCAAAAAAGAAAACTCTTTCGATATTTATTGAGATTAATTTTTTTGTATTTTACATCGGTATTTGGAGTATGCTGAAAAATCATTTAAATAGACAGATAGTAATTCAGTTGATGCCGAAGATAGAATCATGATGAAAACTATATTGAGCGAAATTATATATTTTGTAATCATTCATTTATTTGTAAACATTTTTATCATGTTATGTGTTGAAAAGGCGCTCTGAATGTGAAAAAAATGATAATAAAAATTGTGTCTGTTCTATTGCAGGCAATTCACGAAGTTAAAATTATTCCAGTGTTTGTTACAATGAAATCAATAATGACATTAAAATATGATACTTGCATAATGTAGACGTTGGATGACAAAGACGAGTAAAATGTTAAAGAATTTGATCGGTTTATGCAAAAGAGGGGTTAAAAAATATTATGATGATATTATATTTTTGATCGAGGTAGAAATTTGAATCATATAGTAAAAAATATGATGATGATCATATTGTTGTCGACGATTTTGCTGAAGGTGATGTTGATGATGATGAAAATGTTTTCGATGATAATCATAATGATTTTGCCGTTGATGTTTTTGATGATGATGATTATGATGATGATGATGATGATGATGATGATGATGATTTTGATGATGACAAATTTTGGCTTAAATGACAAAAAGTGAATGTGGCTTTTGATACCGCTGTTGCAGACAGCAGGAGTAACACAAATAGTGTTCATGATGCTGATAATTATAGACTAATTATTTACTTTAATCAGAGTGATGATAACCACGATAAATCACTCATTTCGTTGCATCTAAAATTGATCTATAAAAATGAATCTAAAATGGGAAGTTTCTTTGGCAAATTAATTTTTTTTAAATCAGATGAAAAACAAAAGCTGCAACATTTTGGGATGGACAATTAACCGCCAAACACAAGACGGACAAATAAGGTTTTTCTTGCTTAAATTTAAACGTCATTCAATAAGTTTTTCTGTGTGACAATATTTACACATTTGTTAATAAAATAGGACTGATAAACAAGATAGTGATAAGTTAAATTTAATATACCTCTGGATATATAACAAGTGAGGTCACAAAAACGCATAAACTCACGGAGATATAAAAGTTGATGTATATAAAATTTTAGTGTGCACTACAATGTAAATACTGGCGACTGCTGATGTTTGTCCAAAAAGTCAGAAAACAATCTATTGGAGTACGGCAGTGTGGCTCAGATTTTAGCGCAACAATTTCCGAAGCAGACATGCTCAGGTTCGAGCCCCGTCTGCGGCAAATTCTGGCCAGTACGTGATGAGTTCCCAATAGGGACGAAACCGGTCTACTGGTTGAATTGTTTAAATCAAATTTGTGAGCTTAAGGTAAACATCAATCCCATTGTATATAGCCAGTCGTCGAACAACTTAGCAAATTTGTTACCACCACCTGCGCAATCAGTGATTGTCTGATTTTCTACACTATACAAATCTTAGTTTGTACTTGCAAATATATGTACATAATGAGATAGGTGTTTATATGCATATTTAGTTGTCAGTATATTTTGGAGCCAAAATATTATGCCTAATAGAGAGTCAAATTTTGTGTTTTAAACGGATTATGATAAGGTTTGTATATACGTTATGATGCCGATAGTTTTAAATTGTGATGTGAGTCAACTTTTATTGCTGGTGAATTGAGACTGGCGTTTGTTTAAATTTGAAGGAAAATTGGTAAAGTTGTGTGTTTTCGCTTTATATAATGTCCAAAAACAGCTATTTTTAATTTAAATTTCAATGCACTAAATCAAACAGCGTCGCTTTGACAAACTGATAGTTTTCAATTTGGATATTTTGATAAAACAGCTGAACCTTCTAGTAAAGATTAATTAACTTTTGAAATTACCAAATTACAAGCTGACTGATATGCCAACTATTAGTTCTGATAAAATTGAAAAAAAATTGCTTGCAATCAATATGAGACACCAGTCTTACACTTTTTTCTAATCATTTTCTTCGTTGTATTGTGCTTATCGAAACAATCAACAATCTAGATGAACGCATTTTATATCAAAATATTGTGACGGGCCGAGTATCACTCGCTTGATGTTTTGGATAAAAACAATTTCGGAATTTAGTTTTGCCATTCTATAAAATATATATTCCAGGTGAAGGGAACCATATCATCAACTCACTTTAGGCTTTGAATAGTCGCGTCAAAGTATTTCACTCTGCTTTTTATAATTCTCCTTCTTTTTCATAAATGCAACATTCCTCTATCTTTCTCTCAAACAAAACATACATACATACATACATACACACACACACACACAATCGAATCATTGTTATGAACTTTTCTAATTTAAATTAAAATGGTGAACTATTAAAGTCTAGTTTGAGAGTTAAAACAAATTATCCAGCACAACGAGATGAATGAAATTATGTTCTTTTAACTACATCCATCTAGCACACTATAAAATAACCTTCTTTACATGCCATTTAAAATTATTTGCATATTGCTACACACCAAATGAAACAGATTGCGCCATTTTTGCTAAATTTATGTCTGAGCTTGCAGTCATAGCATTATGTGAAATGCGAGCATCATATTCTACATTCCGACGCCTCTATGCGTTAGTTACAACTTCCGCTTGAGGAATATCTTTCAGAGTTCAATGGAAAGCTTCTACGAGGATACAAAAACAAGTCATCGTAGATATCATTCAATGAAGTGGATTTCTTTTACATTACATAAATCCTCATATTTATCACCATAATTAAATTTTGCTTCCCGTTTTTTTGTCTACTGTAGATGTCAAAGTTCACCATTTGAAATCCAATATTTTTACTTTCACGAAAAATTTTGCTGATCACTAACCACTTATTTTTGTGAAAATAAATGAAGTTCTATTGCTATGGAATTGGATATGAATATATCTATTTGTTTTAGGTCGGCTTACTCAAAACAGTGCAAAACAGTATTTCTTTTTAACGAACGAGCTCATTGTCAGAATCTTTAACAAAGTGCGAAATTCAGAGTACCGAATTTTATTTGGAAAGAGCCTTTCCGAGGTATCAAAATAAATCACATAGTCGGACGGTTAGTATCATAGAACGCCGTCAATATTTTTCGTTCTCTTTCGTCACGAAAAGGTATCAAAATGGCGGCCTGCACCCATATAGTGACCAACATTGGCAACAGATGCGCTCAAAAGGACAGTCTATCCATGAGGCATCATTTTCAAAGCAAACAAAAAATTGAATACATGAATCTGTGCAATAATAGGGGTCGAACTGAGTTTCCAATTGGAAAACGCAAGTTTGCCTCCAAAACTAGTGATATTATTTCAAAATCTTTTGTGAAAAAAATCGCTGACAAACAGCATGTGTCTAACAGAACATGCAAATATACATGCCTGGTTGATGACCGTGACCTTGCGAGACTTACAACCGAGCCATGCACGAAGGACGACGTTTTCGGCGGAGTAAAAGGCAAATAAAAAATTATTTAATGTGCATTAATAATATTTAAAAAAAATATAATTCTAATCATAACCACACATTTCAAGACTAACGAAATCTAGTCATTCAAAAGTAAAATGTGGGTACATATATAATAAACAGAGTAAACACATAATTTAATAATACACACAAAAGTTTAATTTGCATCATCGGTACTCGAACATGTTTCATTTGTGGATAAATCGAACTATTTAAAATATAATTTTAATGCTGGTGAAATATATTTCTAGTATATAAAAAAGTAAAAATAGAATGTCGAAATTCTTTGAGATATTCCTTCTTAAATTTTAACAATTATTTTGTTTAAAATAATTTCCATCAACTGTGAAACTGATGTTAATAACCATTTTTGTTCCCTTCGTTTTACAGATTATAAAATGATTTATTTATAATTGAAAATCCATAACTATCTGTTAAAAATCACATATAGATAAAATCTTGTAACATATAGTACTTAATTTCAATGTGATATATATATATATATATATATATATATATATATATATATATATTATGTGTGTGTGTGTGTGTGTGTGTGTGACAAACCCATTCTAATCTGAAGACGCGTCACATAATTATCTGTGTTTAACATTGCTACACTAAAAGGCACAGCGTAGAAAATGAACATAAATTACACTATTCCTTTCTTTAAATCAAGTTTGCGAGCTTGAACTAAACACCAATCCCATTGTACTTAACCAGTCGTCGAACAACATCACAAAACTACCACCAGTCGCAACGCACTGACTCGTTTCGACCTTCCATGAACATCATCAGAGTACGACGGCAAACTGACTATTGAGGATAAAACCGTATTGCATATATATGGAAAGCAAAATTATATAGGCGGCTCTCACCTCTAATGGTCCCGTATACATTGCACTTGACTGGAAATGTCGGTTGCACACTTTCTATGCAGTTAAAAACATGAATAATTTGCAGCTTTCTCCACACACACACGCACACACACACACACACACATATATATATATATATATATATATATATATATATATATATATATATATATATATATATATATATATATATATAGACAATGCAATTAAACATCAATTCATTGCGCGAGTGGTGGTAATAATTCGTTAAATAAAGTTTGTGTGGTTGAAGTACACACCACTCCCATTTTATTTAACCATTCCTCAAACAACATAGCAAAACTATCGCCAGTCTATATATATACTTGTGGCAATAGCTGCAAATATTTCATGTTCGTGACTGCACAGAAATTGTGCAGCCGAAATTTCCAATCAAGTACAATGTATGCGAGACTATTAGATGTGAGAGCCGCATATCTAATTTTGCTTTCCATATATATGCAATACGGATCGATCCTCGCTAGTCAGTTTGCCGTCGTACTCTGATGATAGTCATGAAAGGTCGAAACGCGTCATTGCGTGTGACTGGCGGTAGTTTTGCTATTTTGTTCGACGACTAGTTAAATAAAATGGGATTGGTGTTTACTTCAAACCCGCAAACTTGATTTAAAGAATTGCGGTCACCACTTGTGCAATCAATTAATGTTTTATATAATATGCTACTTTGACAAATTTACTGATATAAAATCCAATGTTAATAATAATAAATGACCAAATAAAACTGACAAACACAACAAAATACATGATAATGAAAAAGGAACTATGAATGCAGTATTTAAGACGGTAAATTTTGTGAAATACGCTATTTGTGAATCGTTAAATACTGTAAGTCAAGTTTCGTTGTGCGCGTGACGTAGCCAATGCTAAATATGGCATAGAGAATTCTTGTTTTTCATCGATTAAAAGTTAAGTGTATCATATCAGCATGTTGGATTATCAGTCTTCAATCTTCTGTGTATTTGGTTAGATATCGCTCGAAAGGGACACTAACAATAAACAAAGAAGGCAATTCACAACCAAACACAAAATAAAACCAAAAAATATTTTTCTGCAAGAATTAATTGATTAACCCAAACGGGAATTCTTTTTAACCTTTTAAAATGAGCAAGAACAAAATATAGCTCCATAAATTTAGAAATAAATATGTCCCTAAAAAGAGCCTATGTACGACGTGCCAATCGGAAGGTTATTCTACATAGCCGCCGCCAACATTGACGTCGTCTACGTCAAGTTTAAATTTAACTCGCAATTCAATCTTCTTTCTCCCTTCTTGAGTATACTGTGAAGCAGTTCCTGTCATGATAAATTGCTTTTGACGTTATGACGTACTTGTTGAAGATTGATCAGGTAATGACACTTGTACTGGATAATTATCATTTCCAGTTAAATTTGTGATCTCAATAAAGAAATCACATAAAGGCTTCCAAAAATCAATAGATACCGGTTTCTGACTACAGTCGTGGACGATAACAAAAAATTGTGACCTCGCTTGATTACCAGCTGATTCATGGTATACTTCGGATTCTAAGTGGAGTGTACGGCGCCCAATTATAAACAAAATTTCTTAAATGTGTCTATGGCTTAAAATAGCCGCGAAATGTGTTCTCTGGTAGGTTGCGGACGCTGACTGTTTATAACACGCTGGAGTTGCTGAGAAACTGTCGCTGAAGGTGTCTCATGATTTATCGCGAAGCCACTCATGACATTTGCAGGTATTCGCGGATTATGACCAAATGTAACTTGCGCAATTGATGCTGTAATAATATCAAAGTGCCGAGATTGCATGCTGCGTAGTACCAATGGGAGTGCGGTAAAGCAATCGGATTTTTCGCGTGAGGTACATTACGCGGCCATTTACTCGCGCTGTCCTACTTCACAATTAGACTCCCATGAATTTAAAACATTTGTTAAATAGGCACGTCATGAAATTCGTCTCTTCATCGGTAAATAATATGTCTGGCACTCCAAATCTTGCCATCCAGTGCAGCAAGAACTCATAGCGAGTACTTTCTGTATTTTGGTTTGTAAAAAGTATTAATTCAAGTCATCGTGTATGACGATCAGCTATGGTCAGGCTATAGCGGAAGCCACGAATTACATGAACAACAATGATGTCTACGTGGATAAATCTGAAACGAGCATTGTGCAGCTCAAAACGGCCAAATTAAGAATGCGTGTGCTGGAAGACTTTGGACATTTGGCATTGGCAATAGTCTTTGATCCAGTCACTAATGTCACGTTTGGTGGTCAACCAGATAAACAGTTTTTGTAGCAAAGCACTAATACCATTCACACCGGGATGACTCGATTTACGGAATTCGTCAAATATTGCGGCTGACAGTCTGGTGAGATCCACGCCTTTGTGGCAAATTTTCAATCCATTTTTTATTTGGTGACATTTTTGCATTTACGTCGCTCTGCTATAAGTTCTTTGTCTGTCTGCTGCTTAGTCTGTTTGTTGTCTATAAGCGTCAATTTGGCATTATGATGAAATATTGAACATGATTCCTTTCATTCATTTCGTTTACATTACTGATGGAAAAATTAGGCTCACCTAGGCGGATCTATTGACGAATTATACTCTGTGCAGAATTCTGAGAATCTATCTGTAAAGCCTCCAATAGAGACGCATTGCCGACCTTCACTTTGAGGAGATGACACTGAATATATCATTCAAAGTGGAGGCAGGAGTGATGTAATTCTAGTACTCGGCTTTCCATTGTCGAATATTTCGTATTGTGGTTTTCAATTTTACAGAGGTCGCAGTTCACCTTCGACTTCTTGATTTGGTGTAGCATCTGTCGACAATTTCAACGGTATTATCGGCTGAACAGCATCCAATGTATTGTGGTGCCACGTAGACCCATTAGCAAAATGGTTGCGTCCCAACGCAGATACAAGTTGCACGTTAGCGATTGCAGAATATTTTTACGAATTTTCTGGACTTCATTTAAAGTCCCATCTTAAGGGTTGACAACATACTCACAGACAAAACTACTTGTGGCAAACGTGATAGCCTGAGTTATTTTATTTGTCTCCCCCAATATCCAGCCATAATAACTAATCTTTTATACTCACATATATACTCCAATCTAAACACAAACACACACACACACACAAAAAAACCTTTACACGCATATATGTGCCTAAAACTCGTCCTCTTTGCATTGAGTTCAAGATAGAGTGAGGTTAATTAAGCTTTTGATAAATTATAGTATTATTCCAAAGTTTGGACAGGATTGAATATGAGGCCTATAATACCGAAAGGTATATTAGCTAATTAAAACTTTATTTACAGTCAAATCTTGTATAATTTCAATATTTCTTTTAAATATCTGTTTAAAAACCATAAATCATTCACCTTGAGCAAATAATATATCAGCAATATATATATATATATATATATATATATATATATATATATATATATACCCATATCTTATATATAAATATCCATTCATATATACGTCTACCCTATATCTCATGCATATCTAAATATTGATATAAGCAACCATGGGAGATCTTTCCACATCTAATATAATTATTTAAATATCCATTCATTTTACATTCGTGAACACACCATATATAATCTACTTTCATATAAGTAATCATATAAGGTTCTCGATGAGAAAATCAGTCAAGTACACATTTATAAATATTTAAATGTCTACATATACGTGTCTATGTATTCATACCATTTATATATTTCTATATATATTTATATGTATATCTGTTTGCCAAATATATATATATATATATATAATACTACGAAAGAAACTGGATTCTTTGAATTCTCCATGAGTAAATGACATATCAACATAGCATATATATATATATATATATATATATATATATATATATATATATATATATATATACATATATATATATATTATACCCTATATTAAACGGCTATATATATATATATATATATATACATACATATATACATATATAAAGATATGAAAACATTCAAAAAGATGTGGAAGGATCTCACATGGTTCCTTACATGTTTAGTTAAATAAGCGTATTATATATGGTGTGTTTACATAAATATATATGGATCGATATTTTTTTCTATTTATATAAGATTTTGAAGGGAATCACTTGGTTGCTTATATGTCTATTTTGATATGAATTACATATAAATGGTGTGTAGACTTCCAATTGAATAAATATTTAGATATTCATGTAAGATGTGGGGGTGAACTCACATGGTTGCTTATAAACTTATTTAGAAAATATTGTATATATATCTGATAAAGGTCGAACTCTGATGAATTCCGATTTGTCCTTCCTTGTTTGATGTTTCCGCATAGTCAGTCAGGTGGAATTATTCAATCTGCTTTTCTGATATTCATTATCCTAGATAGCTTTGAACGATTTCTTGTACTTGTAAATAAGCGGATTTAAACGAGCCTTTGCTCTGGAATGCAAAAGCTATACTCACCTCACCGCCTATAAAGATAGGTACAATTAAAGCCGTGACTGAATATAGCAAATTAACTTCTGCTGTGTTAATGACAAGATCATATTTCACCAGAAAGTCTATGACTTATATCCAATAAAGCATATCCGCGACGACAAAAATCCACGGGAATATACAACTTAGGCGTAAGGTGAATCTGAGATTTGCTAGGCCGTGTGTACTAATTGACTGGCCATCTTTAGCCTTTGTCTACCCATCTGTGCAACATGTAACTTAAAAGTTTGGCCTTACTAGTGATATTGCTAATTCAATAAAATCGTCAACGACGCGGTTTGTCAAGTGACCGAACTAATATGCGTCGGCTTTAATTTCTCTGTAAGTGTTATAATGTGTGATCGTCCACCATCGGTAAGCCACCTGAGGTTATCCGAGAAATTCACATGGATTGCAGTTTCAGCAAGTTTCCCGGTGGTATACCCCAGATATGATGACGTATGCATCATGTCTCCGGAGTTATAACCGTAATATACCAAGCTGATGGCAAACTATTGCTCGAATTTCTATATCGAAATTTGCTATTTTCATTACGCGGACAGTAGAGTGGGGAACCGTGACTCAGTGGAGGGTGTGAAGACAAGCGTAAAACATCTAAACTGAGTTGATGAATAAATTATTTTAATTTCAAAGCAGAACACTAAACGCGATCATGTAATAACTTAGAGTATTTATTTAATAATTTTTTCAAAATTTATTTTCCTGTGCTCTATCAAACAAACCATCAATTAGTACTTGTGTTTAAACAAAAAAAACACTTTCTAGAAGAATTGACTGATTCAGCAAAATAAACACGTTCTTAACTTAACAAAATTGCCACAAATAAATTTTAATGTTATATTAAAATAAAATTCTGTAAATAAGCATGCCCTCAATTAGCCTGTATATATATATATATATATATATATATATATATATATATATATATATATATATATATATGAGAATAAAACAACGTACTCCATGGAATAACATTTATTAATAAATTTTATTTCTACCAGTATCTACAGCCATTATTCTGGATTCGTTAATATTTTCGTTCATCCAATCCCAACTTTAAATTTGTCGTGACCAATCCCCTCTTAGCTATGTCCGTCTTTGTTTTGCGCAATTTAGACCACTTCTTTTCCGTAACGTCATGTGGTGTGTCATCGCTTTCATTGTGAGTGCGTCCGTAATTGACGAGTGTGTCGTATTTTGCGGAACGTAGGCTATTTTTGAAGGTCTGTTAGCTATGTTTTTGTTCCAGTCCAATTTTTTATTTTTGAATTACTTTAAGCAGGGTTTAAGCCTATTAATTGCAATAGCTTCAAAAGCCAGAATCATTTTTTCCGATTTTGCCTTGTACAGAACTGAAAAATTGTTACTACTAACAGCATGACCTGTGACTAGTACGTGGTCACAAATTACAGAGTTTTGTGCAGGAGCTGCACCCCTCTTTATTAGTTTTTCAAGGAGATGCTGATTTATTCTAGTTTCAAGCCTCTTTTTTGATTTGCGGATGTACTGAGCGTTGCAGTTATATTGAAATTTGTATACAGATAAAGGTGTTAACGTCACAGAGAAGCAATCTTTTTTCATTAGTTCGCATAAGTTTTGTAGTATTGAACACAACTCTGTATTGATGGAAACTTTGCTTTAGTCGCTCAAACTAATTTTCTTTTGAAGATCTCAGCTGGAAGATCACCTTCAAAGGGAGCACTAAGCGTTAATCTCTGGGGTATTTTGTTTTCCTCCAAATTGGTCTCCATTTTGTTGCGTTGCCTCAAATTATATTCGATAAACATACTTGCATATATATTAGTTCTTCGCAACAAACAGTATTTAACTGTAATATATTGAATTGAATAATGTCATGCTAACCGCGAAATGTGATAACTGATATCGATGAAGGCCAGAGTGTATGGTTTAACTGGAGTAACAGGTGTTCGGAAATTGTTGTAATTCTCAATTTGGGTGAACTTAGCATAAATTTATATCCATCAGGTTGGTATCATGTACCGACTCGGAAACCATAGTGTTAGTATCCGGTACCCATGGATTTCAAAAAAAAGGTATCAGTTACTAACACAATAGCCATAGTGTTAGTATCCTTTACAGACTTGGTATATATATTATATAGTGTGAGTTAGCATTGAAGTCGTATTGTCGTTGACTTCAGATTATGTTAGCTTCAATATTACAGGTTTACACATTCGTCTAGGACATTGTACCGTCCTATTATTCCATATTCTTCTACCAAATATATAGTGGTTAAAGGGCATAATACCGGCTCCTACTGATGAGTCGCCAGTAAGCACGAAACGAATGTACATGAGATTATACTTTCCGTTCATGCTGACTTTGGTTTATCCTTCTGGTCACAACTGAACTAATTTGTTACTAGGTTCGCAACACCTAATATATACTTGCATATTTATTAGTTCTTCGCAACAAACAGTATTTAACTGTAATTCGATAAACCAGTCGGGATAGCCATTATTTCTCAACGTTTCGCGAAGCAAATTTAGCTCTAATTCAATGTTGTTCGGTGAACAAATCTTACGTATTCGTGTGCCCAAATTGATTATCAGGTTTTTTATGTACGCCCTTGGCACACTACTGAAACAATGGATATACTGCCCAATCCAGCTTGATTTTTTTGAACCGACATTGAGATGATACCTTCTTCATCTCTCGTTATTCCTACATCTAGAAAAGATAAATATCCGTCTTGTTCTTCTTCTAGTGTCAAATTGATTGGTTGGTCTTCCATGTTTATGTGGTGTAGCAATGCATTTGTATCTTCATTCTATTCAACGACCATGAAAGTATCGTCAACATAGCGTACGTAAGAATGAGCCCTGTTGATAAATGGTTTAAATCCATTTGTTTCTAAATGATGCATGTATATGTCTGAAAAGTATTTCCTTCATGTCGTTCACTTCCATCCATGTATCAGCTTCTGAAGATAGCAGATATTCACACAGGATATTTATAGTTTTATTTATTAGAATAATAATAAAGGGAAACTTTATATCATGAGGCAACATTTTCTTATTTTTATAATTTAAGTCGCGAATATTTTCCACATATTGAAAGCTATCCTGTTCAACGTACTCCATTCTTCCTGTCATGGAAGGTTTTATAATCCGTCATAATAATCTGGCTGTCCTGTGCTGCGGAGAGTTCACCAAAGATAGAATGAGTCCGAAAGGTGGAAGTCGATCATTGCTGGTCATTTTGTGAACCCTAGGCAACCCATATAATATCGGTAGTGTTGAACCTACTGGCTTTGCATGTTTAAATTCTGTAATAAATGTATTTTTGCGCCCTATGTCGCTTTCTTGTTTAGCTTCGACCTTTGAAATAATTCGGTTTCGAATCTTCGTTATAGAATTCTCTAATTTAGCTGTATTATCACGTTGTATCTCTTTGCGTTTAAATTTGGTTTTATCTTGAAGTATTTGTAATATAGCTTGATTATAGTCCATAGAGTTCATTAGCACTACGCCTGCCCCTTTTTTCTGGCTTCATGTGTCTGATTTGTTATTTCCTTGTAGCTCATTTAGTTCCTCCAGATGTCTTTTTGTGATCAGTTTATTGACTTTGAATGTGCGCACATATTGACCATATGCACTTGGGAGGTCCAATTTCAATAGCGAGATGTCGTAGTTTTCTGTTCATTTGTGTTTTGTAGCATCTTGAAAAAAGCAATCCATTAATGCCTTCATGTGCATTTCTTCACGTTCGCATAATCTAGTTGTTGTTATACAGTATTTCGGTCCATGAGAGATAATTTCATTTTGGTGTTTCGTTAACCTGATGTTAGTGTAATTAAAAATAACTTTACTTGGATTCACAGGAAACTTTTTGACTTTAGAACATTGTACTGCATTCCGCGCTAGTTTTTTTTATATCTCTCATCCTCGCACTTTCTGTAATCCACCTCTTTTAAAAGATTTATTCCAATTTCATCTTATATCATCTGTAGTTTTGACTCTATAGATAGACATTTAATTTTGTAGCTATCCACTTTTACTTCTTCTTCGTCGATGACATTTTCTAGAATGTGTCGATAAATATTCTCTGAATGATGCTGATTGGTACATTTATAACGTTTAATCAAGTATGTTGGGATTGTTTCCTCACATAGACAATTTTCATAATAAACCGCGCGTTCCACTCATTCACCATAACTACACGAATATGATAAATATGCATTAATAGTTTGTCATGGAATAGGGTAACCACGCTGCTTTAATAAATTTATCGTTGAAAAATGGTGAAACGTTTAATCGATATATATATATATATATATATATATATATATATCCGTCGTAAAGTCCATCCCCTCTTCAACGTGGTACGACGGTGTCAACCATGCCTCGATGGCCGATCGTACATGGTCTAACGGGGCTATGGCGGTGGTGTCACCAGGGCGTGGTGGATTTCCGACCGGCAATCGGATCTCCTATAAAATACCACATGAGCCCGACGACGGCACCATGACGCGGCGTGTGTTCCCCACCACAAAAGGGGACAACAGCCACAGGATTACATGGACTCCTGGACAGTACCCCGTACTTCCGAATGGCGAATGAGCTCTCAACAGCCACCGGCAACCATGCAACTTACTGCTGCCTTGCAGACTGCGCTTGGATGTGCAAAGGCTAGAGGTGCGTCCTCGATCAAAAAGCCGAGTGGTGAGGGGACACCACTTGTACCAAATTCCCAAGAAACTCCATGAAATCTGGAGCCGGCTTATCCTCCAAAAGGAGTCAGCTGCAGTAAAGTAAAGAAGTAGTATATATATATATATATATATATATATATATATATATATATATATATATATATATATATATATAGAAGACCTTTATTTAGTTAACAGGGGCTTCCAAGTAGTAAGCATAATTGCCTAAACTCAAAGGGCTAAATTCATATTTTTTAAATCAGGAACAAGATCGTTGCGATCGGACGATTCTTAATCAAACAGAAATCATAACTTCAACAGTAAAGTTCACAGTAACCTACGTTTTTATTTTAAACCTTTATCTAACAGATGTTTTATCACTGATGAAAAGTAACTTAATTTCTTCTTTTTTGTGGAAACTGATCAGTAAATGCCAAAAAATGCCACTCTGTATGACATTAGACATAAAAAACAATGCGAAATGAGCGCCAAATACAAATTTAATTACCATAATAATTGGATGATATCAACTTTGGAATAAAATGCCGAAATAAGGAGAAGGATAGTTTTGCTATTTTTTTACGACTGGTTAAATACAATATTTAAATAGTTATAATCACCACCCGCGCAATCAATGATTTTTTATGGATATATGTTTTTGATAAACACAATAAATGAAATACCTTATGAAGTGAGAATTACATTCTATGCTATTTATACTGATTTATATTAAATCTTTAAATCCAGTTTGTGAGCTTGTGATAAACTCTGATGCAATTAATTTAAAACAACTCAGATGATGACCATAGAAAGTCAAATCTCGTCTTTACGTACAATAGAGATACTTCAGCCATTTTGCGTAGCTGGTTTGAAAATCTATATTTTTATTTGTACGAAGCCCAAACACATTATTTAAAGAGCTTTTATCATCCCCAACGAACTGGAGGATTATTTAATGTGATTATTTATATAACTCAGTGTATAATATTTTAATTAATTTGAAGAGTGGAAAGGTGTATATTGCTCACGCTTGAATTAAAAACTTTTCAGTATTTAAACATATTAAGTTCAAAATTTTCATTTGTTTAGTCAACGAACAACAGTTAACATGGTGCCATGTATCCACAAATGGCCGACGAAAAGGCGGACTTGCGGAAGAATTCTTGGCAGCTAAACTTCAGGAGGAGAAACAGAGTCTACAATTGGCCTATAAAGCCCAATTGAACCGATTGAACACAATTCGTAATGCAAAATTGATGCAAAAGGTAAGTGACATCTACTGAAATGAGCAAATGCAAACTCAATATTCAAATTGGATATTATTGTCAGCTTGTTTAAGTTCACGTATTGTATAATCACACGAGGTTAATATTTTCATGCTATTCAGGTTACAGATTTGCCAGCCGAACGCTAAATTTGTCATGCATAGGTATTTGTGTGCATTATATACAGTGAAACATATAAAACACGATCGAAGACAATTTTTGAATGATAATGGATGCGTTTTGTTGAAATATATTATTTGAAATTCTAGGTTTACTGGTGTACTCTGGCATGAATATATCCCATTGAAGCATTTACAAAGATTCGGTCCATATTTGTTTGGAATACTAGCAGGTTCACAATAAAATACCAACAATAATTGAGCATAGCTACAAAGCCCATTGATTAATCTTGTTGAATCTCAAAAGTTTACAGTCCGACAGGGTGGCTCAGTTGTTAGAACACCAGATTTCGAATCAGACGTGACCAGGTTCGAGCCCTGTCCACGGAAAATTCTGGACAGTAGGTGATGAGTTCCCAATAAGGATGAAACCGGTCTACTGGCTGAATTGACTTTTCTAAACTACACAATACTTATTTTATGTTGACAAATGTATGTACATAATGGGTCAGGTGTTTATATCAAGTTCGCAACCTTGATTAAAGTAAATGTGTATAGTTCGCTTTAAATATTGGGGATTGTCTTTAATGAAACCATTACAAGTGTTAGGTTTTGCGAACCTAGTAACAAATTAGTTCAGTTGTGACCAGAGGGATAAACCAAAGGCAGCATAAACGGAAAGTATAATCTTATTCACATTCGTTTCGTGCTTACTGACGACTCATCAGTAGGAGCCGGTATTACGCCCTTTAACCACTATATATTTGGTAGAAGAATGTGGAACAATATTAGCTCTTCGCAACAAACAGTATTTAACATTACAAGTGTTGTTTAAAGGAACTATAAAAAGATAAGTTGTAACGAGATTTCCTTATTGGTTCATAATTGAGTTTAATTTGTGTTGATTTATTATTGTGAGTCTCATGATGGCGTCAGTAAATGAGGAACAATACATTGCCAATAGTTCAACTAGATTTCTAAAAGTGTACATTAAAATCCCGTGATAACCAATTAAAGCACTACAGAGTTATTCCCAAGTAGCCAATAAAATATGGCATCTTCTCTAAATAACATTAAGCAGCAATAGTTGCTGAAAGAATGCAAAATACTTGCACAGTGCCGTTCTTGAAATTTTAAAAGAAGCAATTACCCTTCCTTTCTTTAAATCAAGTTTGAGAGCTTGAAGTAAACACCAATCCCATTGTATTCAACCAGTCGTCGAACATTATAACAAAACTACCGCCAGCCGCAACGCACTGACGCGTTTCGACCTTCCTTGATCATCATCAGAGTACGACGGCAAACTGACTATCGAGAATCAAACCGCATTAAATATATATGGAAATCAAATTTAGATATGCGGCTCTCACCTCTAGCAGTCTCGCATACATTGAACTTGACTAGAAATGTCGGCTGTACAATTTCTATGCAGTCACGAACATTAACTGTTTGCAGCTTTCGCCACATATAAATATAAAGGCAATACAATTTAAACAATAATTGATTGCGTGGGTGGTGATAACAATTCTTTAAATCAAGCTTGCTGTCGATTAACTACAAATTACAGGAGGAATTTGACGAATAACTTAACTGCATTCCAACCTAAACCAATACTAGTGGAAAGGGTGTTTCGACATAATACGCAGACATAAATTTTCAAATAAGACTGTCCACATTAATTGTCTTTAAGGTTTCGTAGCAATTCAATTTCGTCAAATCTTTCAACATAGATTCAAATTTGCAAATTCTTCATTTAATATATGATAAATGAACGCGAAAATTCTATTTATCTGGAGTGTATATAAATATGGTATAAATATGCAATTATATGAGCGTCCACACATAATCAGTTCAAATAATGTGTTAAAAAAGCTCATTCGGTTGGTAAAATCTTGCTTCTATTTTTAATTACAACAAATTTCACTAGAGTGTGTTATTTATACGAATTTTGTAAACTACCTGGTGTAATTTGTGTAAATATTTGTGTTTCGTTAATGCCCAAACACAATTTTTTTGAAATTCAGTTCTTACCTCGTTTTCTGTAAATTTGTTTGAACTTCACGATAATGACAGTAATGATGATGGACAAAATTATACTATTTGAAACTGTCTTGCTGGTTTACAAATATCAAATTTAGTTCATTCTGTATTTTTACAACAACAATCTGAGAAATTAGATATTGCACGCGAAATTAATATAATTAATACAAACTTGTTATCTTTTTATTAGAATGAGGAACAATGATGAGTTACATTGCGTTCCAATTTAATCTTGATATTGGTTATTGATGGTCATTTTGGGTTGAAGTCATGAGAATGGATAGTCTGAGCACTCACTGCTGATCATGTTTACTCTATTCACAAAAAAAACCTATTCAGTTTACGCTTTATTGAGAACTGTGAAGTTCGGTTCATATAACGCGTGTTTTGCCTTTATATTTTGCTCAATTAAATTGATCAACATGTCAGGTATAGAAATTTATGAGTGAAGTTTCACGGAAAGTGTTGATTAGTTGGTTTGCTTGATTGTTTCAATGCCCGCGAGACGTTTCTAATTTGTATGATAAATATAAGTTCTCATATGATAAGGGATGTAGCTTGTCTGTTAACTGATTGTTAGCATCCAGATACTTGGCATATGTTGCACTAAATTAGTTGATTCATTTTATATTTTATAAACTACCTTGAATAATGTGGCCCATTTTAATTCTAAATAATTTAGCCCGTCAGTATTCGCTTAATTTTAGGCTAATGAATAATTACCCTTTGATTTCTGCTAAGTCGATTTTAATTTAATTATATATATTATTGCAAAATTTCTACTTCGTTTGAATAATTTGTATAAAAAATTATTATGCAGATAGGTTTGAACTAAACTTTAAATATTTATGACTCGCATATAATAACATTTCAAAACCTGATGTTATAATTTCATTTACATAATATTTATAATTTTATTAATTTATTTCACCTAATAGTTACTAGATCTGTTAACAAAAACTGACTTTTTACTAGATATATGCGCTTGCATTTTTTTGCCGGTGCACATTCCTCAAATAGGTGGTTTTCATTTCCTTTTTGCACACGTCAGGCTTATTGCTTTAAATTTATAAAATACGTATTTCCGAGTGACCTCCGTGATGAGGAAGGGGTATGCTTATGTGCAATGTCAAGTAAAATGCTTTAGATTTAGCATTATAAATAGCTTAATTAAGATAAGAATTTAAAATAAATAACAGTTTTAAATACAAGTTAGAAAACTATCCTCTCAAAGAAAGCGAATGTATATCATGTAGGTGGGGTGATGTTTAACTTAAATATGTATTAATAGCATAATGGATGCAGTATGATACAAAATAATATAGGGTGAAATTACATGATAATCTTGAAATTAATTAAATGATCGTTAATTGTTGACCTCACTCTTCGCTTCTTGTAATTCAATTTTAATCTTACATTCTTACTGTCATAATTGAACAAGTCTCCGTTACTGATTTCTCCTATCTTCACTTGCTACCATTATTTAGTGCCGAGTTCCAAATCAAACCTTGTGGTTTTTTTCTACGGCTCATTCGTTTATTACGCATTTTCTCTATTAAATTTTATTAGATCCTCTAATCGACCTTGTCGATTTGATACGACAACAGATTCGTATGTCTCAACAGCCATCCCACCTAATTGTATGTGCCGTCTCTACTAAATGACGTGCCGCATAGGAATTATCAACATGTTTCTATTCGAATGCATTTCTATGCTCGCCTCCACTTACCTTAATTTGGTGCATGGTTTTACCTACATGCATAAGGTTACATTTCTTGCATGTATTTCATGCAATCCAAATGTGTCTAACGGTCCACTTTTCTCCATTAGTTTGGCAAATTTAGTGCCCAGGATTATGGGTTCTTCTAATGATTATTTGGTGCTATAAATCTTTAATTTTATATCACTTCCACAGGTGAAGTGGTGTCCGTTGAATAATAACAGATTGCCGGGGATCTATTAGAACTTTAGATCGAAAGAGTTGCTACATAGGCTCCACGTGAACTAAAGGCCAAACATAAACTTAAGTTAGTATATTACTGAAAATTGCGTATGGCATGCGGTGAGGTTGGCGTAGTGGACTGCATCTCATACGGTATTCGGTAATTCTGGCAAATTCCTGATTAGTGCCTAATGAGGACAAAACTGTATATACTACCTCATGTAATGTATAATTTATAATGAGTACATAAATATATTTAGATCTCACCATTATACTTCAATCCGATGTAATAATATGTATGCAATTGTATTGACTTTTTAAATTCTGGATTGATGAATGTGTGTTACGTCTTGCACTGAGCTCATATTTTCTTAATACCGCACTTGGACATGAACATTAAACATGTTGCATCTTGAACATTGTCAATTCAAATAGGCAATTAAAAGTTATGTAATGATAAATTAGAACAAAATGCGAAATTTGGGGTTTTCACTGTAACAGTCATTTCACTTATTTCTGAATGTATAACGGTGGCTGCAGCCTTTAAAGTCTTGAGCAATTAATTTTGTAGTGGCCTTTGGGTCACTACCGGAAGAGAGCCTCTGAGATGCCAGGCCCGGAAAATCCATATATGCGGTATGATCATCTAATTTGGAACACTTAAGTTCCTTTGAACTATCTTCTAAATTACATTCCTTAAGTCCACTTACTAAATGCTCTGTATCCTCAATATTTAATAGACCAGCCATAATATTAGGATAAAATCTCTTGCAATTAATATATTAAATTAAGTAGCTTACCGAGATGCGCTGATATCCACAGAAACTAGAACGATACGCTGGTGACCTTGAAAACAAAGATCCACGTCAATTACCTGAAGCAAATTTAAGATCTTTCCCAATAACGTATATTAAGAACGATAGATGGATGTAAATTTTATTAATTTATTAACAAAGAATATTCAAATAGAACCAAACAGCAAGGCGTGCTCGCAACTCAATAACACAGAAAAAAACAATCAACAGAGATTCTTAACAGTTAGAAGGTAACAATCCTATTAGTCCACACAACATAACAAAACTACCGCCAGCCGCAACGCACTAGTTTTGTTATGTTGTTCGACGACCGGTTAAATACAATGGGATTGGTGTTTACTTCAAGCTCGCAAACTTGATTTAAAGAATTGTTACCACCACCCGCGCAATCAATTATTGTTTTAATTAACAGAGAAGTCAAAATACGTCAGGTACCCAGATCAGTAAATTCAAAACTGACTAATAAACAATTCTTACATAGTTAACAGTTCTGATACTGATATTTGCCTCCATCCATTATCAGTATATTGTATGCATGTTTTTTAATATATAATACACAGATATCAACAGCATTGTGCCAACAGTCCGCAGAACACTTTTCAGCTGATTTGACGAAAAACAGGTGCGCACGTAGATCAGCAGGTGACGTTGGCACAAATAATAAAGCTACAACTTCAGGCGTGAAGCAAAATGGACAAGTCTACACGAAAATCTGCAAATCGGCTCTCAGCCTGGATTTGGGCAAACTAACTAACGAGCGCGCATGTTTTACACATGATGAGTTTTGCCCTCACGTAACCACAACTCACCGGTTTTTGCAGCCAGCCCTATGCAGTGAGCGAAAAGCAGCCTCTCAGACATGTGAACATATGCAAATGGCAAGCCAATGCAGTCGTTATGAGAAGGAGGTGTTTTTTTCTACTATTCAGAGACGAGAAACAAACAAGTATCCCATTACCTGGCAACATGACAAATATCTTAATCAGCTTATCTGTCAGAATGGTAGTGCCGAAGGAAGGCGTCTTTTGGCACCGAAAAAGTAAGAATTCTATTACACATTGTTGATTTTCTAATCATTGTGCCAACTCTTAAGACCAAAATTTGCGCGGTTTGGAAGGAAAGGTGCAAAAGGTGGCTTGCCGAATAAAGAATGGAACATTGTTTTTACATAGGAAATAATCTATTCAACGTTTCGATTTTCAAAGTTTCACTCTACATGCATAAAACATAACTAACAACGAAATTAAACATATAAACTGAAGTGAGTAACATTATAAATTAAGCAGACTAACCCTGAATTGATTGACGTGCCAGATTTTGTTGGTCAGGAAGAAATGCTTATGTTTGTTTTATTTATCAATGAGGACCGGAAGAAAATGCCTTAGTCCACTTAACCTAATTGTATCCTTATACACACATAAATTTCAGGCTTACTGGCTTCTGCTCTATAGAAGCCAGCATGTAATCCGAATCCTTCTATGTGATTGAATAGGCGATGCCATCTCCTATGCGTATTCGCGTTCCAGCCTTGGCAGAACCTATTTCGTATAAAGTTTTTAGGAAAACGACGTCAAAGCCGCCTCACTATATATTATATTTATCAACACCACGAATAGAAAATAAACTGAAAATTACCAAAATTGAGAATTGCAGCCCTTCTGAAAGTCTGCTACCCACCAGTAGGTACATTACGCATGTGCACCTGAGGATACACCTCTTGTTAAATTGCCTTTCGCATAACATTCTGGTCCTAATTAAGGTAATCTTTTACTGCGTACGCAATTCCAAATACATAATAGTCAAATACATTACTTGTTTCACTGCGATAGAGCTAAAGAAGCATTGCATATTTAACCATATATGTGTATAAAACCTTTTCATTTTCCAATGGTTTAGTACAGAAGCACGACTGACTGTAATTGGACAGAAACAAACTAAAACGCAATTCTTTAAATCAAGTTTGCGTGCTTGAAGTAAACACCAATCCCATTTTATTTAACCAGTCCTCGAACAACATAATTGATGTTTACTTCAAGCACGCAAACTTGATTTAAAGAATTGTTATCACCATCCGCACAATCAATTATTTTTTAAATTGAAACGCATATTTCACAAATTCGACAAATGTAATGAAGCATTAACCTCAGCTTTTCTTACTATGTCAGATTAATGCATTATTGCTAAACTCTGAAAGAAAATCGATATTTTACTGTAAAAGTTCATTGAGGACATCTAAATTTTTGAGCGACCAACTTTTACTTATTCAAATTTAATCGCATAAATCTTTTGTATTCTATTGAAGATGATATAGAAAGGTATTTCTCCACTTATTAAAATTAATAGTTCAGTGTATATTGCTTTTAGCTGCCAATGTAGTTTATTGTAATCGCGATGAAAGCCAAATTTATTCGTCACCACTGAAAGAAATACAATTGTGCTGATGACATTTTTCACCATAGTTACATCAATTAAAAAATACAAATGTGATATAATTAAATGCACCTCATACCAACTGTCCAATTAAAGCTAATATTAATCAAGCACACAATTCCGCTAGTATTTCTCCAACAAGAATTCAACAAATAGGTTATAAAGATAAATAACACAGATGTTAGTAGCAATCATGATTTATTATTATTTAAATTTGTAGCCATCACAAATTTATTAAAATAGATTAAAATTTGTTCATCAATATTTACCTTCTGCCATCATTATATCTTTGTCATACAAATGTGATATAATTAAACGCACCTTATACCAACTGTCCAGTTAAAGCTAATATTAATCAAACACACACTTCCGCTTTTATTTTTCCAACAAGAATTCAACAAATTTGTTATAAAGATAAATAACATAGATGTTAGTAGCAATCATGATTTATTATTATTTTAATTTGTAGCCATCACAAAGTTATTAAAATAGTTTAAAATGTGTTTATCAATATTTACATTCTGCCATCATTATATCTTTGTCAGAATAGTGACGTAATCTGTTATCAAAACTCTGTCATTTATAAAATTATAACGATTTCAATCGAATATAATTTCCAAAATTGGTATTATGTCTGTTATATAATGACAGGACCTGCGTGACTGTGACGAGCCATGTTTGCGGTCAAATTCTGAACAGAACTTGAAGAGTTCACATCATGAACGAAACCGGTCTATTGGATGAAAAAATTTATATTTTTATACAAATAATTCGTTTATTAATAAAAAATCATTGATTGAATGGATATTGGTTAAGACAACAGTTTATTATGTCATATATATATGTATATATATAAATATAAATAAATATATATATATATATGTGTGTGTATAATAGGATTAGTGTTTATATCAAGTTCGCAACCTTGATTTATGTAGATTAAAATTTTTTTCAGTCAACATTTATATATTGCGCCTATACGTGATTTTATGCTGAGTTATATTCAAATTATATATGTTGACGAAAGTAAAGTAAAGTATTATGTATGTTTATAACAGCGAAAAAATAATTATAGAGCGAAAATAAAACTTAATATTATCTTATAAAGGGAGGCAAAATATTATATTCATTGATTACTCAGAAAAAAAAGTGAGTTGTATAATATAATTTAAAAAAGTCTAATAAACAAAGAAATTTTTATAACTAAAATTGTGTTTGAAAAACTGAGTAGTATTTCGATGGTTAAATTTTACATAATGCCAGAACAATCAGATTCCCAGTGGACGAGGAAAATGGATCATGTCTAACAACATAATTCAATGTTCAAGGCTAAATTATGTAATGTTTGTTAGAAAATTTAAATGATATATAAATGACTTAAACCAACATTTAAGAAAACTGAAAAAGTTATAAGAAAGCATCGAAATAAATGAACCTTTATAAATAGCTTAAAAAGATTTTTCAAAAAGATAGCGGTCGCAAAGTGTTATTTTCAACATTCTTATACCCCATTGTAAACTAGGCGGTACGCAACTAGTAAAAAATTAGTTCAAATATGACCAGAGGTATATACCAAAGACAGTTTCAA
This sequence comes from Eudiplozoon nipponicum, assembly GCA_029291075.1. Lineage (NCBI taxonomy): Eukaryota > Metazoa > Platyhelminthes > Monogenea > Mazocraeidea > Diplozoidae > Eudiplozoon > Eudiplozoon nipponicum. The sequence continues at coordinate 111,854 of JAQBSW010001333.1, read as the reverse complement.
AGGAAAGTTTAATTTCGTGCACATTCTTTAGGTGCTTATTCGCGACTCATCAGTAGGAGCTGGTATTACGCCCTTTAGTCATTATATATTTGGATGATGAATGTGAGAAATAAAGACAGTTCAATCTCATATATGAAAGTGTAAACCTTTGGTAGTGAAGCTAACTTCATATAAAGTATTCAACAATGTGACTTCAAACCAATCTTACTACATATAATATATATACCAAGCCTGTAGAGGGTACCAGAATTATGGCAACCTTGTGCGTACATGATACCAACACTATTAATACCAAAAAGTACATAGTAACAAAACTATGGTTTCCGAGTTCGTACATCGTACCAACACTATGGATTCGAATTTATGCTAAAGTTAATCCAAAACTTGTAATTGAAATCATTTTAGAACTTTTCGTTCTCGACCAAATCCATGCAGTCTGGACTTGATCGTTATCAGTTATCACATTGCGCGATAATCTTGACATCATTCAATTAAATATCAATTAATTAGTTACTATTTTTGACGGATAACCAATATATATATATATATATATATATATATATATATATGCAATTGTTTATTAAGTGTTATGCAACTAATAAAAAATTAGTTAAAAGTATAATCAGTAGGTTAAAACAAAAACACAGCATGAAAAGAACGTATAATCTCGTTCACATCCGTTTCACGCGTAATGGCTACTCATGAGAAGGAACCGGTAATACACTATTTAGTCATTATATATTTGAGTGAGGAATGTGGGAAATAAGGATGGTTAAAGCTCCTATACGAATATGTAAATCTGTGGTAGTGAAGCTAACTTCATATAAATATTCGACAATGCGACTTTAAAGCCATCTCACTGCATATAATATATATACATATATCAAGCCTGTAAAAGGTACCAACACTATGGTTATCTTGTCGGTACTTGATACCAACACTATGGTTGCCGAAGGTACATGGTATCAAAACTAAATTTGCCGAGTCGGTAAATAATACTAACACTATAGATTTCAATGTATGCTAAATTTCACCAAAATTGAGATTTCTAAACATTTGATCGACATCATTTATCGTATTTCGCGATAATCATGACATCATTCAATTAAATATATAACAGTTAGATATTGATTGTGGCGGAGAACTAATATATATGAAATTTTGTGTTAGGTTTTGCGGCCATAGTGACAAATTAACTCAAATATGACCAGAAGGATTAACCAATGTCAGCATGAACAAAAGGTATAGGAGATTTTACCTTTCAATTGTCCTACATACCTCACCCAATTATATAGTGGGTATAGGGCAAAAAACCGGTTCCTACTGATAAGTCGCCAGTAAGAACGAAACGAATGTGCACATGAGATTATACTTTCCGGTTAGGGTAACGTATTTTATCCATTTGGTTATATTTGAACAAAATTTTTACTATGTGCACACCACCTAATACACACTTGTATAAGTAGTTATATTTGCTGCTGAGATGTATAAACATCAACAATTTTATTGTCGACAAAAAAATATAAATTGTCTGTATCTTGCAATACTTAACATCATGATCGCTAGAAACTTCGAACATAAATTTTTAGACTATTTCACTTTAGGCTCTACTTAATAAATAGGAATTTCAACATATTATTGGTAATGAATTCTTCATTAAAAATAATTCTTAGAATTCGCGTTGAAAATAATTTCTTGAGAAAATTCTGGGATGTTATTTTCCCGCTTGGCAAAGGATATTGACTTTTTTGCAGAAATAACGTTCATTAATCTACATAATAATCTGGGTCTTACTTGATGTTTACCTTTCTTAGAATTTGTATGCGGCATTAATATGCATGTGTGTTTTGGCCGACATATTATTCCTTCCTCAATCATCTTTTCCAAAATATTTTAAGCAGCATAAATTTGATGCCTAAGATTGATATACAAGATACAGCACTGAGCTGTTGCTGTGATAAATGGATTAAATCATAACTTTTTTAATCTTACAATTCGAATAAGATGGTGCTTTGTTTGTTTTATTATACCAAATCGAAACATGTTATAAACACAAACCCAGACAAATAATACATATTTTTTAAAATAAAGTTTGCGAGCATGAAGTAAACACAAATCCCATTGTATTTAACTAGACGTCGAAAAACATAACAAAACTACTGCCAGTCGCAACGCACTGACGCCTTTCGACCTTCCATGATCATCAACAGAGTACGACGGCAAACTGACTATCGAGGATCAAACCGCATTGAATATATATGGAAATCAAATTTAGATATGCGGCTCTCACCTCTACCAGTCTTTCATACATTGAACTTGACTGGAAATTTCGGCTGCACAATTTCTACGCAATCACGAACATTAGCTGTTTTTAGCTTTTGCCACACACATATATATATAGACAATACAATTTAACGATAATTGATTGCACGGGTGGTGGTAACAATTCTTTCAATTCTAGTTTGCGAGCTTGAAGTAAACACCAATCTCATTGTATTTAACCAGTCGACGAACAACATAACAAAACTACTGCCAGTCGCAAAGCTTTGACGCGTTTCAAACTTCCATGATCATCATCAGAGTACGACGACAAACTGACTAGTGGAATCAAACCGCATTTCATATATATGGAAAGAAAAATTAGATATGCGGTTCTCACATCTAGTAGTCTTGCATACATTGTACGTGACTGGAAATGTCGGCTGTACATGTCATTCTGAACAGCGCAAATATGTTATTTAAAATTAGTTACAAATATAAGATTTACTTCAGTTCTCTTTGAATATATGTTTACAAGATTACGCCATTAAAACGAATTTAAAATAATTTCGATTAATTCTAACATATGATGCATTCGATGTGTCAACGTTATAGCCAGATTTTCCAACAAACTGCCAGTATGAACTATTAAGTAAGTTTTCAGTTAATAATGACATCAATTTTGATTAGGTAGAATATTATTTCGTTTTAATAATTATTCTTTGTGATTTTTTTTGTGGGCAATTAATCCCTTACGAGTATTTTGCAAGAAATATACAATTTATGTGAAATGTGGTAAACCTTATTTTATGCTTGTGAATAATGAATTAGCGTAGCTGAGCTATTAAATTTTTTATTAGTTAACGGTCTGCCGTCATTAATCGCGGTGATCTTTTAGTTTTTGTTTTGTGATGAGTGATTTTGAAATATTTCATTGCCGGGACTTCAATAGTAACATTTTCTAGAATATAGTATAGATCAGAATTTGTCTATCATATTAACATAGATACCTTGATGTGTTCTTCATTCTTATTCCCATAAATTTGTTCTGATCTCTTATTAAACTCAAATTTGTTTAGGTCGCTCTCATAGATATACAACAACTTACCTATTCTTTCATTATATATATATATATATATATATATATATATATATATATATAAAGTAATTTATGGCAGGATTTTAACATGCAAAATTTGTCAATGAATGTGGGATAGTTGGAAGGTACATTCTCATATACATTAGCATTTTTAAACTGTAATAGAGTTAACATCATATAAAGACTTCTAAAATGTGACTTCAAAGCCAAAATAATATGTACGGAGCCTGTAAATGGTACCAATAAAATAGTTTTCAAAATGCCGTGTCGGAACTTAGTATAGAAAAACGGATATCATCAAAAACCGAATTTCATCAAAATTGAGAATATAACCAATTGTGAATACCTATTGTTCGTGTAAATCCACACAATCAACAAACTGAAGAGGAAATAACAGAGGCGCATACGGTGACAGAAGTTTCCAATTAATATGAGCGTTCAACACTGCAATCCACACTGGCGTTGTTACCATGTGCAGAACAAAAATTTGCGGAACATAGTAAAACGATAAACTACACTCAGAAAAAATAGCACTCGGACACGCAACAGTGAACAAAGCGAACAGAGGGCTAACTCCCAAGCCATCAAAACAATAATGACCAGATCTCAGACATCACTTTGCAATACAGTGAGAATGACATTTACGTGAAAACAGGCACAAACAAAAACACAAACGCATACACACTTACCAATCAGCCAAAACAAGAAATAGCGAGTCAGATTTTTTACCGTCCCAGATTGTATATAAATGAATGAATGCAGAGCAATGATTAGTATTCACGAAATAAATGGCCTTTATCCACTTTGTTATTAATGTGTTTTTTCTTCCTAATTAGAAATGTACTGTGTAATATTCAAAGACAATGGGCATTATAAAGATATATATATATATATATATATATATATATATATATATATATATATACAAATCTACACCAGTTATCTAAATAATTTACGAACTACGATGCCTAAATTTAAATAATGTTGCGTATAACAGTTCCTAATTTGTGTAACTCTTGTTTTTAAGAACATAGAAATCTTCCTCAATTCGAGTGTGAATCTATAGACACTGTTTTCAGTTATTAATACGAACTTCTTCCCTTTTCCAGGTGTGTAAGAATTTAAATGCCTCTTGGTTTCTTTGTAATTACAACTGGCCATAGTGTACTGAGTAACTACGACATTTGTACAAATAATCAAAGCTGTACTGTTCGATTACAGAGAGCTTTCCTTTTATTTTTATATTTAGTGGCATTTTTGTTGAAAAAAACATTATTTGTTTCTTATGCATCCGAGAAGTCACTTTTTTAAGTTATTTCAAAAAAAAATAAAACGAGCATTAGTTGCGCGGGCTGTGATAACAATTATTATAATCAAGGATGCGATCTTGATGTAAGCACCTGACCCATTAAGTACATACATTTGTCAGTATAAACCAAGAATTGTATAGAGTACAAAAATCAATTCGTCCAGTAGGTCGGTTTCATCCTTATTGAGAACTTAATAAGATCTAATCACTGGGCCACTTTATTATTAAAAAAAACAGAATTTGACTTTTTGTAAGCACGTAATCAAAGGACAATACAGGGGCTGCTACTTTTACTTCAAAACCGAGTAAACGTTCCTGAATAATTCATAAATGTTTGTTTGATAATGCCAAAAAACACGATTTAATTTCTGTAGCATTATATTAGATTACTTTTTAAACGTTTATTTAATGCAAAACTCATAAAACTGATTTAAAGAATTGTTATTGTTTAATTTTATTGCCTATATATATTTGTGTGGCGAAAGCTACACAAAATTAATGGTTCTGACTGCATAGAAATTGTGCAGCCGAAATTTCCAGACACGTACAATATATGCAAGACTACTAGAGGTGATAATCGTATATGTAATTTCGCTTTCCATATATATGCAATGCGATTTGAACCTCGCTAGTCAGTTTGCCGTCGTACTCTGATGGTGATCATGGAAGATCGAAACGCGTCAGTGCGCGTGACTGGCGGTAGTTTTTTTAATGTTATTCGAGGACAGGCTAAATTCAATGGGATTGGTGTTTACTTCAAGCTCGCAAACTTGATTTAAAGAATTGCTACCATCACTCGCGCAATTAATTATTGTTCAAATACAGTTATTACAGGTAATATATTTACTTTCATTTATTGGTCCATTGAATTTATATTTTCCCATAAAATTCTGTTCTGTTGGCTGTTTGTATGATCAACGTAGGTTATTTTTCTCAAAACCTAGAGTTGCTGTTTGAATCACCTAGATGATGTTCTTGTTATGAGCTCGTTATTTATTATAAAAAGATGGAATTATTAATAATGCTTAAAAGTTTCATTTTCAGAGAAATGGCAGTTATCCTAAATATTTTATTGAAATGGTACCATGACACATATAAGTGGATATTGTGATTTGTAATTTTCCTCATCTCATTAACTCACCAATTTCAGAAATGTTCGTTTTTGCGCAGTTAATCTATTAAAACGATATCGCGAATTATGAAACTTGCTTCCATCAAATGTAGCATAAACGAATACATTTCATGGAGCTGTTCTTCGCCTAACCAGCCTATGAATATAGCAAGATGTGCCTATCTGTTGAAACTGTTCCGAGAAAGTGCTTACCGTGCCGCAGAAGTGGATCGTTTAAACAAACGACGAGCTCACATATTGCGTGAAAGACTTCATTTAAAACAGCAGGCAGTCACTAAAACAGCTGAACGTGTTGGTGTTCACAAGCCGCCAAAATTAAAAGTCGACAGTTCAAAGGCGGCGTCAATTCAGAGGAATTCTCTTCGTTCAAAGTCATCCAGTAGGCCAAGGTAAGACAACTGAGAAAATATTTAGTCCTCAATTAAGTAAACCATTGCTTGCATGGATTAGAAGGTGACATATTTACCAAAGCACTAGAAATTTTGTAAGAATGATTATATGATTATTAACTTGCTTAATAAATTGTTATTAGCAAACATTAACCTGTCCTCTTTCGTTTACAACATTAGTAATTTATTTTATTACTACAAATTTTAATTTAAAATATAAAATTTGTTAAATAAACATGTTTGAGCATAATCTTATTAAAAGAATTTCGAATAAATCATGTATTATTTATTACAGCCCTACTTACAAGTGACTTTAAATAGGACGAAAAGTTTAATCCAAAATCAGAAAGTGTAAAATTCTTGATCTCGTGCGTACAGGTGTTTTGAGCCTATTAAAAATTTATTAATAGGAGCCGGTTCTGCGCTCTTAACCGACAAGTTATAAAGTAAAGTGTGACAGTTTTCCTCCTAAACTGAACATTTTCTTTTTTTGTATTTAAACTGACCTGTTACTAGGTACGCCAAACTTAAAGCACAATTGCTTAAAAATAAGGTGATGTAACTATTATATCTATTTAAATATATAATTAATTTTATGAATTTCTGAATGCAATTTGTGTTCAAATGTTACCAATGTCCAAACGAAGCCCAGCTATCTCGATCAGGTTTCAGTTGAATGATCGTAGCTTGTGATAAATGATCAAAGTTTAGCTTATCTGCTGCCAATGTTCACCAAAAGTTGCAATATTTATTCGCTCGTACAATATCTCTCCCTTTAAGGTTTCTTTTTATGCAATAAAGGTGAAACCGAATTGATCTGGCAAACACAGTTTCTAGGTCTTGATCTTCATACCGTAATAATCCTGATTGTCCTCGACGGACCGGCTTAAAACTTAATACGAACATTTAGGTGCGTTTTTAATAGTGAGAATTGTCCCGCATTTAGTAACTACCTTAAAGCATTCCACGCATTCCTTCAACAATCTCTTACTATGTCCCAGCCGCATTATCCAGCCTCTCAAAAATAGATCAAGCAAAACTGTTTAGCTATTTAAGTGACGAGAGAATCTCGTTCGCTGTTCTGCTTGCGATTGCACGGAAAGTTGCAATTACGCGCGTTAAATTTCTCATTTAACAGACTATTAACGTAAGTTATTATCAGATGAAAATATTATTAAAATGTTTGACAATCTCTGATTTTGTTGATTCTCCGCGTGCTACGTTCGTGGGTTGTCGCTTTGCACTATCAGTTTCGCAAAGATCCGATTGAGTCCCATTTCAAAGTACGCATCGATTAGGTCTTCTTTGTGGCTGGGTGCGGATTCGTACCTTTCTTCCGAAGACTTCCACATCGTTCATATTAACCACTCGAAATGAGCTACGATCTAATCTTCAGAATTGGAATCAATCGGATCTTTGCGAAACTGATAGTGCAAAGCAACAACCCGTGAACGCAACTCTCCAAGAGTCAACATATATGAAGCTCGCACTGCGCAACAATCCTGCAAATCAAACATCTCATTCTGGTTTTATTTTTCTATCACATGGTTCATTTACAAAGTGAAGATATTTCTTGTGAACTATGCGAGTTCAATTAGCAAGCAACTTGCACTGGACTTAAGAAACTTGTAAATCATAGACATTTGCTACGATATCAGGCCCATAAAAACGATCTGCCTTTGTATCGATTTCTTTGAAGCGTTCAAAATCATGCTTCCAGCTACTATGCAAGAAATTATAAATTCCTAAATGGAGAAAATATCGGGTAAATAGCGTTTTGGTCCTTAAGACATACTGATTTTTATGAATAGAGACCTTGTTTTTAAATATCATATACGGCCTTTATCACATTCAACGACAATTTTTGTAAGATAGTTAGGTTTCATATGCACAAAACATTTATTGCGGTTTTTTAATTTACAAAAACCTTACTTGCAATTGGAATTGCGCCAGTGGACAATCATATTTGGGCAGACGCAGAAGTTGGAAAAGACAAATTGTTTCGATTGGTGCTTTGCATACAGACATAAAAATGCAAATGCCAATAAGACGCCTTTTAACTTCGATTAAAGCCAAATTTGTGAGAGTACCTTCTCATGCAGAGAATACCACCAGTGAAAAATTGTTAAGTTATGCTTTTTCTATTTTAAGTTTCTGGACTAAATTCGATTTATTTTCGCTTTATTTTTATTTTGACCGTTTTTTCCTATTAAATCAAAATTCAGTTTTTGTATTTTTTCGGTAAATCAGTTGATTGCGACACTTTAAAATATTGAACGCGTTTTTAAAATTCACATTTTGGAATATATGACTTTCCTTGAAATGAAGATCTGTAATGATCTTGTTTATTTTTTTAAAACCATAATTAATTTTCTCATGTAGTTCAATCAGAATATTTATATTTATAACTAATTCATAAAAATATATAAGTTAGAGAATTATTCAACCGCTTATTTTCGTTCATTTAGTCAGAATTTAAAGTCAAAATGATTTCAATCACTCATAGAATCCTTATTTCTTTTTCATACATTATATCCAAATTTAAATTTTTTCTTGCTCATTTTACTTTATTAGTGCTGCTTTCTACGATTAAGGATTGTAGGACATTCTAGATAAGAAAAGTAGGACATGTTTATTTTAAAGAGAGCCTGTTCTCGGACAGCTCATAATTACATTGTAAAGAGTCAGTTTTAAGTTTGATATTTATGCATGATATAATCTTTCAATACATCTGTCATTAGACAACACAAACTGAACTTCCATAGTAATCTGCTATGGGTCTCTATGTCTATTCAAAAAACGCCGATTGAACATTATCTATTGGAGCTCGATTTAATAAGTCCAATTACAAATATGCATATTGTTTCATAATCCAAAATGTCATAGGTACTCAGCGGTTTGCATATAAACAATAACCAGAGTGCGTCAGAAACCAACAGCTATATATAATTAGATTGTATTAAACAATCTAGGCATGCATATGTAAAAAATCAGTAGACTACACAATACTTTTAATCAGGGTTGCGATCTTGATACGAACACCTGATCTATTATGTACATACATTTTTCAGTATAAACTAAGTATTGTACAGTTTAGAAAAAGGCAATTCATCCAGTAGATCAGTTTCATCCTTAGTGAGAATTCATCACTTACTGTCCAAAAATTACCGCGGACAGGGCTCGATCCTGGGCACATCTGAGGCGGAATCTCGTGTTCTAACCACTGAGAGACCCTGTCGCAGACTATATTCAACATTCAGTTATATCCTAATTAATGATTTTGATTAGCATTTTCATTAATGTGGAGCCTATATGGCATAACCACAGATACCACAGACATCACGTTACATGCAGAAGTTGCATTAAAATGATCATTTATATAAATAAAGGAACATTGACTGTTCGTTTAATTAGACTACACAGTTTGATCCCACTCTCTGATTTCAATAGTTTTTTTAATTAAGATAATCAAGTAAAAATTTCGCCAATACGAAATCATGAAAAGTAACGATTAATGTGACGAGATAGCAACGCATTCCATAATCTGATTTTAAATCGTTCATCTGTGGCTTCCCAAATCACTATAGCCACTAGCCAATTTTTAAAATACATTTTCTTAATCACTTAATATCTCGATGAACTTTGGGTCAAATTAAAAAACATAGCTCGAATCATTTACTTTTAAATTTATTATTCTGCTCCTATTTTGATATGTTGCGCCAGCGAGCATTAATGTGCATCAAAATTCCCCATCTTTGCCCGAAATAGAACCAATTTAATTACCAGAAGCATGGACAATCACAAGGGAATCATTCTAAAATATACGATTCCGTCGCGATTTAATCACCTTATAATTACCCTGATTTCGTCAAACATAATAACATGCATTATGTGACAGGGAATAATTTCTCTTTTAAACTCGTGCCAGCAAGAAATTATTTGTTTCATCATTCACAAAAAGAAAATTTTTGCAGAATCTACCATTCACCAACATTATATTGAATGTTAATTCTCTTCGAAGTTAATTTAAATCACAGTCAGGACCAAACATATGGTAGGTGGTCAATTTGAATTTGACTGTGTCCATACTTGTTCAGAAAGCTAAAAGAAACGTAGCATCATTTAATGTCGTATTTAAAAAAGAAAAATTGGTACGATCTTGGTTTCATCAGTTTCTACTTGCTGAAACAGTTCAAACTTCGATTCGTGTGGAGATGTTTACTGGAGCATCCTTTATCTTAAAACAAGATCTTATCTAAATTCTGCCTTCCGCATTAACTATTTTGACACCTTTAGAAAACGCAGACGTTTTATAAAATTTTGGCAATTCAACACTAGAATCGTTTATATTCAGACAAGACTGCCGGTTTGAACAATAATGTGTAATATTCCAAAGCGTCTTCATTCAAATTTGAGATTATCAACATGTTCATTGCTTATTATTATTTAAATCAACGTTGCGGTTTTGATATAAACACCTGAGCCATTATTTACATACACTTGCCAGTATGAACTAAGTATTGTTTAGTGTTTAAAAGGAAATTCATCAAGTAGACGGGTCTCGTTCCTATTGGGGACTTATCACGTACTGTCCAGAATTTGCCGCGGACAGATCTCAAACTGGGTACATCTGCTTTGGAATCTGTTTTTCTAACCACTGAGCCACCCTGCCACACATTACACACAATTTTCATTTATATACTAACTAATGTTACTTGGTTAGACTTTCCGTTAGGTGGAGCCTATATAGCACCCATTTAGACCTTAAGTTCCAACGAAATATCCCCAAACTGTCATTATAGAACAGATTTTATCTCATGTACACGCGTTTCTTGCTTCTAGTAACACCACAGTGAAAGCTGTTTCTACGCCCAGTACCAACTATATATTGACAATAAATGTGTACTCAAAAAGTAATTGAGTAATCTTCATATAATTTTTTCGACAATACATTTTAAAAACCAAATCGGTGTAAATATATATATATATATATTATATATATATATAATATAATATAGCGTTCATCCAATTGATGACCCATTAGCTAATACTGAATTTAGTATAGCTATTTGATACTATATGAACTAATTTTTAAGTCACGCGATAACTGATTTAATCTTAAATCTATTTTATTTCCTTGCAATACACATTATATAACAATTATCGAATTTATTGTATGATGTTAGAATTTACGCAAAATGTTTTATCTGATGTGGATCAAATCCAGAGTGTATAGATCGTCTGAAATGACTGGTGTTCATAATTATTAATCTCAATTTTTGCGAAATTTATCCTATCCAGAACTCGATTGTTTTGGTACCCATTACAGGCTCAGTATATTTTATATATAGTGAGTTCGCATTGAAGTCGCATTGTCGAAGACGTCTTATGAAGTTAACTACATTACTGCTTGAATAAAATTTGTTATAACATATTTTATTGTTAACCTTTTCCATATTTCTTGACGACATATATAGTGGGCATAGAGCGTAGCAGCGGCTCCTACTGATGAGTCGCCAGTAAACACAAAACGCATATGTACATGAGATCATACATTCTATTTACGCTGACCTTGTTTTTTTCTTCTACTCCTTTTTGAACTAATTTGTTACCAGCTACGCATTGCCTAATACAAAATTATCTTGGGTGGCCGTTAAACATGAAATAGTTTCCGCTTTAATGTATTAAAAATGCGTGAAACTGCTATAATACAAATACTGCGCAGACCAGGTTGATTTAAGAAAAATTGCTCTATTTAATTTACCATTATTATCTTTGTTGAGATTTGTATCAGAGAAAAAAGACAGTAGTCTTTCTCGTGCCTTGACTTAAAACTTATATTTTTATGTGCTGTATTGGAACTTTTGAAATAGTATTCGTAATTGCGACCTTTCTTTAGGAACTGGGAATTTATCATCAATATACCGTATTTATTGTGTACATTTACTTATGTCAAACTCTACTGATGTGTTCTTAAGATAGCATTGGAAAATCTTGGCCAACACTGGCGTTAGGTAACTCCCCTTGCCACCATATTAATCTGTCTATGGATACTTCCATTAAATCTAAACTATAAAATTTCGAGTGCATAACAGAAAAAAATTGCCTAGTGTATTAACGTGGACAGAAGCTAGTAGTTTGTTTTGGTCTACCGCTCAAATATTATGTTAATAGTTTCTTCAATTGGAAGATTTGGAAACAAATACGTCACTTCAAAAGACATCATAACTTAATTACTAACATCTATATTTTAAAATAAGTTAATAAATTCAAAGGAATCGATAACCGAATTATTAACTATTCGTTTGCGTAATTGCTCTAATAAACCTACTAGCTATTTATCCTATGCATATAACGGAGAATTGGTCCTTGATATTATTGGTCTCATAGGAAAATACATTTTTTTTGGTGATTTTCGTAGTCTGCACATCGTTGGAGTAGATGATCCAACGTGTTTGAGCTTCTGTACACCAAACTTATAAATTCAACTGGTATCGGCTAAGATTTTGGTTTCATATATTAAATTCCACTCCAATTTGTCTATTTAACCTGATTTACACAACCACCGCAAGAAGTTTTGTATTACCACTTAACGCAGTCCCCCTCTCTTTCGTATGTAGTCAGATTCGTTTATTACAACTATAACCTTGCCGTTATCAGCACGTCATAATTTGATGTCTGCATTTCTGCTGATATCTTAAAGTACATTAAAATGCTGCTTCGTCAGTGCATCCTGTTCTATCGAAGTGAAAGATCTCATATGTTGGAAGGTTCTAAATCGGTAGTTTGTTCGAATATAAATTAAAATGCTGCTACAAAACCAATATTGGCTTTATCTAAAGGATTAATATCATAATTTCGGTCAATCGATAGTGCGCAGTATCTGCATTATAGCAGTGTCGTGTATTTTAAATTTAAATTATCAACAGTTCGCGGCTGTTTTTCCAGAATTGACAAATTGGTTAGTCCATATTCAATAGGCGACCAATATACTAACGGAACAACTACGCAATGTCTTATAGCTATCCAATAGAAATGATTGAGCCAAATATTGATTTATTTGTGCCTACAAATTTATGAATATAATAGGACTGGTGTTTACATCGTTAACTTGGTTTAAATAAGTCTTACCACCGCCCGCGCAACCAATGCTTGTTTAATCATACAGAGCCTGCCCACTTGTTTAGATTCTTACAAAATAATCAAACCTTTTGATTTAAATCCCAAATTACAACCACTTTTTCTATAATTGACTCGAACCCAATAAAAAATATTTTTTATTAATTTATTTCTCCTTATTACTGCTCATCGCTTTTTAAAGCAGACTATCATCTTTTTAATGTCGATGGCAAAGGCCGTATTCAGATCCTTAACTTTTGTTTTAATCGAATCGCAAAATCATACTCCACGACTTAGCCTTGCGGACATGTTCACTTCAAATCAGTTCTACAATCAAATTTTAAATTTCTTGGCTTTAGAACTCATGTTCTAATCACGCCATATTAAATGTCCTATCTGATCACCAACATCTTTCGCTATATATAGACACCCTTCTCGTATTTCGAAGATTTTCACACTTGTAAGGGCACCAGTTTGTGATTACCACTCTCTAATTTAGAAGAGGCCACACTAGTTTAAGTACCGATTTGTAACGAACATTCTCTCGCATATAATGGATTACTAATGATATTTATATTATGGACTCCTTCACTCGAAAAGAAGAAATTACTATTCTGGCAAATATATTACGTATCAATTATTCCTTTTCATGTAATAACTAATGCTGTTGAAAATAAAATAGTACTAACATTGGTTTTAAATAATAGTTTACGCCCTGTAAACGTAAATAATGCAAACCAAGATGGAAATACAGATATAGATGAGCGCAGTCAAAGTTAAGATCTCACACATTATATTTAATAAAAAGCATGAATAATTAACGACCACTAAAATTATATATAATATGCGTGACTGTAAAATGAAACTGACTTGAAATAAGGCTCCGTGTCACTCGAGCATGACAAATAGATTTACAACATGCACCTTGAAAACTCACCCACTTTTTGCCACATGGTTCAATATTGCATCAATTCATAATTCATAATAAAATTTGAGAAAGTATGAGCAATCAACGATAAGTATAGAACGATCGGTAAATAACAAGATTGATTAAAATAGTGCTAATGTTATGACCGTTTATTTCTAAATCAGCTATTAAATTAGTAGTTATTCAAAAGACTAGAAATACAGTAAACTTGACATAAACTTTAAAAAAGCCTATAGTTGAGGAGTAAGCAACAAGAAAAATAATTTCTAAACTTAAAGTAGGAAAAAATCATGTTTGATCTAGGTAGAAACAAGAGCCGTGAGCGTTTCTGAATCATTGCTGTAGGATATGGTTCAGCTAGAAAAATAACCATTTTGATACAAGAGGTCTGGCTATCAAACTCTTACTTTAATACTTCAGCGGGTAGCGAAAATGAGCGGCTTTGCATGAGAAAGTCGCAAGTATTAAAGTGGCCAATAAATAAATATAACTGAACTATCGTTCGTAGCATCGACACGTACTGAAGGTCTGCGATGATGTTGTTGTAGAATTTGGAACGTTGGCGGCGTAACGTGGTTGATGGACATCCACTGAAGGCATACAAAAATATGTTATTTACAAAATAATCTAGTCAGCTATAATGGCTATGTGACGCCCAAAACGCATGCTGTTTAAGTCGCACAACGAAACTTTAAGTGCGCAATGGAAACACGTAGACTCAGAAGCGTCAATGATGCTTCAATAGAATACTCAATAACACAACTTTGAGGCATGATACGTCAAAAAATAAACTTTTGATACAGCCGCTTGTTGATATTTCAACAATGCTCTAGACAACAAGGTCATGGATACATACAGGGGTTATTTTTCATATTTAAAGTACAATGTCACAGTCAAAATATGCATATATTAATAAAAAATGAAACATAATATATTGTGAGGGATGAATGACTAACGTGTGCCTGAAAGGTTACAATTACTTATTGATCACAAGAATGGGAAATTCCTGTCTAAACGCCTATCCTGATTTAAAAAGAGATTCGCACGTGCAGGAACACCAAAATAGGATTGCTGATCACCCACTGAGATGAAGTCACACTAGTTTAGGGACCGATTTTTAAACATCCTTCTCTCGTGTAAAAGTGGTTACAAATGTTTTTTTTAAATTTTGTTGAAGCCTTCTCTCGCATAGAATGATCGGCTATATTGGCAAAAATATTTCATATTACTAATCCCATCTCATGCATTAAATCCAGTCGAATGCAAATTCGATAGGAGTGCTAACATGATGAATATTCAATATGAAAGTTTAATCACAAATAAAGTGATATCTAATGTGTATTGCTGTAATATTACATTTGAACATTGCCAATTATTTGATACCACACTTTTCCAAATTTATCCCACTTCAAAGCTTATTGTAAAAAAGTTGCTAACTAAAGTTGTAATATTAGATGAAATAACCGAAAAATAAAAAATGCCAAATAGACCAGAATGCCCAATAACATGACCGATAGGAATAGTGCTAGTATTATTACGAAATAATTCTAAATCATAAACTACATTTTTGATTTAAGGGAAGACCAGGGAAACCTATTTTATTCATCAAGACAATCTTCAAATAATCCGAACATGTTCAGCTCTTCCCACATAATGTCGTCTTCTATTAAGACAAAAACACTATTTTGAATAAAATCCAACTAAGATAGTACACATCAACCTTCCAGACATTAGGCACAGCATTTATATAATTAAACGAACATTGATTGCGCAAGCGGTGATAACTATAACTGTTAATCAAGTTTGCGATCTTGATATAAACACCTGACCCATTGTGTACATAAATTTGTCCTTATTTACCATTAAAAGGCTCCATCTAAAGAAAAAGACTAACCAAGAAACATTAGTTAGCATATAACTGAAAATTGTATGTAATGTGCGGTACGGTGAATCAGAGGTTAGAGCACCATATACAGAATCACACCTGCCCAGGATCGAGTCCTGTCTACGGCAAATTCTGGACCGTACCTGATGAGTTCCCAACAAGGACGAAACCGGTCTACTGGATGAAATGCCTTTTCCACACTATACAATACTTTATTTATATTGACAATTTATGTACCTAATTGGTTAGGTGCTTATATCACGATTGCAACCTTGCTTATTAATCTGAATAGGCATGCATCTATCGTTGATATTTAATTTCGTTAACCTTAGCATACGTAAGCTAATCGTCTTCAAAGTAGCACTTTAAAGTTGTCTAATTAAATATTTTGATTTATTAATTATAAATATTAGTAAATCAACAATGTTCTTATCTAATGCTTTCGTATACTTTCATATCATTAAGAATTCCATGATCAAACAATGGCCTCCGTAAAGTTCAAGTTAGCTAATATCGAATTATAACGGTAGAATTGTATGCTATTTGTTTAATCTTGATCGCTCAATGATCTTGAATAATGAAGGAATCCAAGAGATTGCACATTATTTATTAGCAACTGCCGATCTGCTAACTTTAGACAGTTGGTGTACATATATCCTTTGAATACTGGATGGAATTATACAACCCCTCTTAATTTAGCTAAAACTTCAACTATATGAATTTATAATACTGTAGGTAAATTAAATAAATTATCTATTGAAATTCCTAAGATATCATGCTTTCTCCTAAATTTAATTCCTATCATCAACCATACAAAAGTTTTGCAATTACTATATGGTCGTAACAATTTGTCAAATCTGATAGGGCAGTCATATATCTCGAACTCTATATATATATTAATTTTCTATTTCCAATATGTAGCCCCTTTCCATTTTAATCACGGCTAACACTAGCTTATCAAACACCTTATATTAACGATAATAATTAAGAAAATTTTAGTCAAATTTTTTGTTATATAAATGCTGGAACTAGAATGGAATAGAATAGATGATATAGCTCAAAATCCCCTCCATTTTGCCGGTTAAGATTTAAAGACAACCACTTTTGTAAATACAAAATTTGAATTTGATATATCGAAAATGTTTGTATTTTGTAGAAAATATGATATTTATATGTGATTATACTAAAAACAAATGTATATATGATATTTAAACAATTACTCTATACCATATACTGACTTTGAAAATATCAGTTCTACCAACATGGAAGTATTATATAAAATTTATAATTTTAAATTCATTACTAACCAACAAAACTAATAAATAAATAGAAAATAAACAGATTTATAAATAAAAACTATTGTAAATAATTATTTACCAATATAACTATATCGTCACATTCAAGCATTACGTTTTGTTTAGAATACTGGTTTTCCATGTTTCTACAAGCATCAATTTAAGGAAAATCAGCTCTATCTTTTTATCTATTTTTGTATTTATTGATTGATTAGATTCTTATTAAAATATGGAGAATAAAACAAGTTTACATGATAGTTTCCACATAATATGTTATATTTTTTCACATAATCTCGAACTATTCTTTCTGTTAAGATTCGCTTTGAACGGGTTCGTATAGGCGCCTTTCCACTAATTTTAGTGGTGTATTTCAATGCAAAAGATCAATGTTCCAAACCATATAAATTTAAAAGGTAACAGCTGCAGCTTATTTTTGCAAGTGTCGGAAGCCAAAGGCCAGCTATATTTTATATTGGTACTTTGTTTAGATTCAACCATATTAGACAAATTATTTTAAGTGAGAATGCAAGTTGCAGATGTGTTTTTCAAGATCGGTTTTATCGAAAAAATTTGCATTTGCATTTGCATATCTTTCGATATTATATTTATTCTTATAATTTCCTGTCTTTTCAGCGCATTTTTTACTAGCCCTTTAATGTGTCTCTCAGTAGAAGATTTACAATTAATTGTCATATCAAGATGTTTGATTTCATGCTTTAGTTGGATTGCTAAACCTTTAACAACAACTTATTCGTGAAAATATATATACTTTGAGTCAAACTTACAGACAAATTTTAACGTTATGATTTTGAATTTATTTTCAGACTAAGCTTAATTAAGCTACTACTCAGATAGGTAATATCTAATATTGCATTACTCATGGAGTAGTTAATTCTATTTGGACCGATCGAATAAATAACTATCAATTCTTTAAATCAAGTTTGCGAGCTTGAAGTAAACACCAATCCAATTGTATTTAACCAGTCGTCGAAAAACATAACAAAACTACCGCCAGCCGTAACGCACTGACGCGTTTTGACCTTCCATGATCATCACCAGAGTACGACAGCAAACTGACTATCAAGTATAAAACCGCATTGCATACATTGTCAAGTTCAATGTATGCAAGACTGCTAGAGGTAAGAGCCGTATATCTAAATTTGATTTCCATATACATTCAATGAGGTTTGATCCTCGATAGTCAGTTTGCCATCGTACACTGATGATGATCATGGAAGGTCGAAACGCGTCAATGCGTTGTGGATGGCGGTAGTTTTGTTATGTTGTTCGACGACTGGTTAAATAAAATGGGATTGGTGTTTACTTCAAGCTCGCAAACTTGATTTAAAGAATTGTTACCACCACCCGCGCAATCAATTATTGTTAAATAACTATCAAGTCAACAAAATGTTTACAAATCTGACCACGTATAATTGCCTTCTATTTAGACACTAAGTTGCACAGCAATCTAGATAATGCATTAATAAAATGAATATTCATGCTTCTATTGTAGGAATAAAAATTCAGTACCATAAATTAAGTTGGATCATTTCTCTCGTAAAGGCGTCAATATATGTCGAGTCAAACGCTTTCAATATATCTATTGGAATTATAAGCAAAACAAGGATTTTCTCATAATTAACTATGAAATAATTCCACATGAGCACAATATTCTTGATGGCTGAGCAACCTCTTACACATTCATGTTGACTACAATCATAATCCGTCGATATTTTGTATCATATTGGTCTAATGCCATTAACTTAATTATTTACAAAAAAATCACAGAGAATGTGCTGATTGGCTAAATTCAAGCTATTAGTGTACCCATATATTCAGAATACTGGATGGATAAATAAAAACCTCCAAATCAAATCTTCATAATTGTATTTTAAAAAAAACTTCATTAGCAGACAAACTTGGAGATATTTCTTGAATGATTGAGCAATGCGATCGTTAAATTAAGAGTATCCACGGTTTTCTTTCGTGGTTAGTAGATTTGCACGATCAGTTTCGCAAAGTTGTGACTAATCCTTATTTCCAATTACGAATCGAGTTTGTCTTCGTAGTGGCTGCGTGCTGATTCGTCCCTTTCCTCCGAAGGCTTCAACACAATAATACATACTACACACATACAACTGAAAATATATACTATTGCCGTTAGAGAATATGATTACCCAGAAATCGGTTAAAAAAATTGTTGTTTCATATAAAAAGGCGTGATTCTGACAGATGATTCAATTCACGGACATATTTATACTACTATTAACTGGTTTATCTAAATCTGTAAATTTGTATGACATATTGACTTTAGAATTCTTAGAAATAAAGACACAGTAGAGTAACGCACGGCTCCGCGTTAAAACCCAACGAAGCTCAATTTTGACAAATATAGTTCTCTTTAAGGTCACACAGGCTAATTCTGGTTTTACACAATATTTCTCTCAACTGTGATTTTAGCAACAATCTCTGTTAGTTTCAAGCAGTTTTAATTGAGATTTCTTGAACTTCTGCTCAAAACCTACCATACAGTGGATTATTGTGTGATAACGCTCAAAATCGTGATTTTATTTTTTGTGCTTTTCATTGATTATCAGTAAATCTGAATTATACTCCTAAAACATTCCGGATTTATATATTTTGAATACTTTCCCGTTTAGACAAAGTGTCAATTTTTCCGAGACGTTCTGGATTTATATTTTGTGCTAATTGTGACTACCTTTATACGATTTTGACCTTTGCTTTGCAACATTGTGTTCAATAAAAGAATGACACTTTGACTGAGCTTTCTCACATTACCCTTCGGAAAAGGGTCAGGAACTAATCATGAACACGGATCGTAATAACAGCTAACAGGCATATGTAGGAAGGCAGAACATCACTAAATAGACAACTAGCCCGCAGAATCTCTTACATTAACTACAAAACCTCCTACATCCTAATTCAAGCAAATTTATTGCCAAAATCATATTTCAAAAGAAACATATAAAAACAGGTTATCTCTATTTTCTTATTAAAGAATTGCAACAAATTAAATCCTGAGATATTTCTCCCATTTTATTTAGCTATGAAATATATATCCTGTAAATTTGAGAGAATAGAAATGGTTTGAATTGTAGCTTCTTCGAAAAAGGCGGGTGTAATTGCAAATTATCTTGATTAAGCAAGTCTTCGAAGAGTGTCTATAACTACGTTCATATAAACGCTTGCCATTTTGTTCAATGGAAATAGTTTTTGTTCCTTCTAAACTTTAATGATTGTAAGGATCAGAGCTGTGGTTTATATTCGTAACTGCCAGAAGGTTAAGGAAAAAGCCATTTTACAACACTTCTTTGTTCAATTTCTACCACATTAGGCAAAAATTCATTATTTAGTATCAAAATTGCTGCATCGCATTCAAAAATTATTCAAATAATATGCATATGCAGTCGCACACCATAAATAAAATATTTCCCGTTATCAATTCCTTTATATTTTAGTCCAACTTTCTATTTTCTCTACATGCCTGGCCGCAGAAGCTCTACATTTAATAAGCGAATACAGATCCATGATATCTTGTCCCAGTCGAATTTTTTAATGTCATCGAAAAATAATTCGTGATGGTGCATAAAACTAAATTTAGTTCTACAAAAATTTTTATCAATTGTTCTTGTTTGAAATTAATCCCTAAACAAGCTTGATTTAACGTCTACTAAGATTATTTTAAATTAATGTTTTTTTAAACGAACATTGGTTGCGCGGGTGGTGATAACAATTATTATAATCAAGGTTGCGGTGTTGATATAAACACCTGACCCATTAATTACTTACATATGTCAGTATAAACTAAGAATTGTATAGTGTAGAAAAGGCAATTCATCCAGTAGACCGGTTTCGTCCTTATTGGGAACTCATCATGTAATGGCCAGAATTTGCCGCGGACAGGACTCGAACCTAGGCACGTCTGCTCCGGAATCTGGTGCTCTAACCACTGAGCCATCCTGCCGCATTCCTACATATGCCTGGTAGCTACTGGTTAGATCCGTGCTTATGATTAGTCCCCGACCTTTTTCCGATGGTTGATGTGAGAAGGCTAAGTCGAATTATCATACAATTATTGAACACAATGTTGCAAAAGCAAATTAAAATTCACATTAAATCCAAATAGACCGTGCTCTAGACGGCAACAAAATAATATATTGTCAACACAAGTTGCTGTCTCGTGTAAAAGTAGTCACAATAAACACAATAAATAAATCCAGAATTTCTTGGCTGAATTGTTAATTATTTTTATGTGAAAGTTTGAAAAAGAAAAGAAAATATAAATCCAGAATGCCTTGTCAGATTAGTTGATACACATAAAATACATAAATCCTGGCTTTGAGCGTCATGTCACATAAATCCATTGCATGTTACTGGCGTATTGCGCGCGAGAGTGTGTTATTATTAAACAAAACCCTATTAATTACAATTAAATTTGCAGTTCAAAAAATCTCAATTAAAACTGCTGGAAACTAACAGAGATTTTTGCTAAAATCACAGTTAAGAGAAATAATGTATAAAACCAGAATTAGCCTATGTGACCCCAAGGAAAACTATATTTGTCATAATTGAGCTTCGTTGGGTTGTAACGCGGAGCCGCGCTTTACAATACAATAGATTAGAAGCAACTACCGCAATATCAAATGTGTTCACACTCATACGACATTCATAATTTACATTACGAATTAAATTGCAAAAAATTCCAACCAAATCTGAAATATTCAACATAATTCAGAATGAACTAAATTTATAATCTCATTTACATAGATGTATCGTGCCAACTGGCAACTCACCAGAAGATTTTGGCACCAATCCCCATGCACATTATATATTTGTTCAGGCGATGTTGGACAGTTTGGCGATACAATCTCCTACATGAATTTATACTCAAGCAGTAACCGAATTAATTTTATATAAAGTCTTCAAGAATTAGACTTCAAAACCAAGCCTATGTCGTTTACAGAACCAGTCATTGGTACAAAAACATGGGTCTTTGTGTCGTGAACAAACAATCAACGCCAGATGCATAAAACTTTCAAAAATTTAGAATCACTAGCAATTTCTTAATTTAAAACAAAATTGGATAATTGTTAGGGAATGAGTTAGTTTTTTCCCTGTTATGAAGTCCGTTAAATTCACCAACAATAAAATGTGAGCAATTACGGTCAAATTAACCGTGCACAAAATTGCAGAATCTGTACATCTTTGTTCAAGCAGACATACGTTGATTATTATGCAGCCATTAAATGAAATGATCAGTTTTAATTTTTTTAAACTCTATTATAAAAGCCTTTCAGCTAGCGTACAAATATTTTGCGTTAAGCGAGTGCATTGTGTAAATATGGACACAAATACCTTTATTCATCAATCTTCATAGTCAGTCGATCATTGATTGCGAAAGCGGTGATATCAGTTATTTATATCGAGGTTGCGAGCTTGGTATAATAACCAATCTCATTGCGTATACACTGTTAGTATAAATAAAGCATTTTTAGTGTACAAAAGCTAACTTATCCAGTAAATTGTTCTCGTCCTTATTGGGAATTATTCACGTACTGACCAGAATATTCCGCGGATATTACGAACCCGGATTACTTGATGAATTAACTATTCAACACAATACGATGCTTAGTTTTTACTGAGAAACGTATACTTAATGGGATTGAAGTTTATTAAGCAACCCTTCTTCATTACAAAAGGGAAAATGTAGAAATGTCGCATTTATTGTTCTCAATGTCCTCATTTATTCGTGTTTCAGCTTGTGGAGGTTAATTAATTTACTGGACATCAATTAACTCCTCATATAGAAATAAATCAAATTTTATTTTTCTGGACATTTATTGTTATCGCTGGTTTCATAAAACAATAGTGTGTTTTTAAAAAAGATTGTAATTCTTTTGGAAGATTCTTTTGTACATATTGTTGAGGTTCTTGACTTGTCTTGGTGAACGATTGTAAGAGAGTTGGAGTAGAGATCTTGAGTTGCGTGGTACGCTTTGTTGCGTGGTTCTGATGTGCTACTCTTTGTCAATAAAATATTGGATTATAATGTAACAGTGTTCTTAATACACATTACTGGGTAGGATCTCGGATTCACTTCAGGTAATTGACGTGGATATTTGTTTTCAAGGTCACCACCGTATCGTTCTGTCATCTGGGGATATCAGCATATTTGGGTAAGCACACTTATTGTTATAATATATATTGCAAGAAATCTTATATTAATATTATGGCTGGTTTAGAAAATATTGAGGATACAGAGAAATTAGTAGTTGGACTTAACAGACATAGTCTAAATAATAATTCTGAGGGATTTCGTTTTTCTAAATTAGATTATCATACCGCATATATGCATTGTCCTAGCCCGGAATTTCAGAGGCTCTCTTATTGTAGTGACCAAAGGGCTTCTACAAGCTAAAATGATAAACACAATGGTATTTATTATCCTTATATTTCAAAACATGATTATTTGATTTTAATACAACAATATTTTGCAATTTTTGTCCAAATACATTCTAGTGTCATTCACCTTGTTGTATAGCTTTTAAATTTATTTGGCTTCCTCCCACCAAGCATTATAACGTACATGGGTTGTGTAATTCATCAAATGCTTTGTTTTGAAATAAACACCGATCCCATTGTGTTTACTTCAAGCTCGCAAACTTGATTTAAAGAATTGTTACCATCACCCGCGCAATCAATTATTGTTAAATTTCATTAGTTGTTTGCATTCATTCTCGTTTAATTAACACTCATTTTTTATTTATAAACTGCATGTATTCTTAGTAAAAAATGTTTTTAAAACAAGAGATCATTTTAAATAAAGGAACATTTTATTTCATTGTATAACTTTTCTAATTGAACACGTGAGGGCTTCTTGGAAATTTTTATCGCCATCGGTATTATCCAGTTTAGGTACTTATTAATATATTATCTAACAATTATTCTCAATATCATATTAACAAATTTGCAGTTTGAAATACATTATTTACAAAGTAAGAAATTTTCTGACAATTTAAAAATGTGCAAATTCAAATAAGCATAATCAAAAAATCTCTATTTTTGACGAATATTCTAAAACACATAGCAACTACATTTGCATCTGTCGCAATTTGTTGATGCGCAAACTGTTTTATACATTTTAGAATAAAGTTTCTAGCTCAAATTCTTCGAAATAATAAACCAACTGATAAATTTACCAATTAACCAATATTGTGTATTAAAAAACATGGTCTCGGCGTTGCAAAAATCTGGTTTGCTTATTTATGGATTCCTTCAGATAATAGCCACTGAAAAAATTGTATATTTTAAAATTATTACTTCTATTAAAATCCTCTGTGACAAATTAATACCTATAATTTTCCAAATTAGATTAGTAGCAACCAAAATATTCTGCGACATATTTCAATCTCGCATATGGTAGTTTTCACTCTGTAATAAAATCATCCCATCAATTTGGATTGGCAAAAAATCAGAAATACTATTTTATAAACTAATCTGCCAAAAATTTGCATGAAACTCAGATGTAAAATTAATTATAATTACGAACCTGCGTTTAATTGATGATCTGTTCTTACAAATTTAAACTTCTTATTTTTATTCAATACCATTTATGATGCATTTCAGTATATTATCAGAATATCATCAATAATTATACAAATTCAGACACATTATAGTCTGAGAGTTACGCGAGTCTATTTTGAACCACATTTGCAGAAATGCATAACGTTGATTATAACCTCAGTTTTAAGAAAACGTCTTTAAATGCTCAATTTCCTTTATTTGATGCTCGCCTCTGGATTGCCAAGGTCGGTTCCGTCTAAATATAATAGTAATCTCCACGCCTAGTGTGTTTAGAATTTAACATAGTGCTTGGCATCCCTAATTCATTAGTTGAACCCAATAAACTAGTACATACAATATCTTCATGTTTGAGACCGACAACCATTTCACATAATGCAAGATAAATTGCTTTGTACACATCAATCAGCTGAAAATTCACAGCTTCTGTAACTTACTCCGTAGAGAAAATAGAATGCGATTTAACTCATAAGCATCAGTAGGCTAGATGAATCTAATGCCCTTGACCTTTATGATTAACAAGTAAGTAAGAATATCTGATTTTCAAATAGACAGAGTATATTTTTAGAAATCTTTTAATGATTGTCAATACAAGAAGGTTGTTACTAAGACAAAAGGACATCTTGCTGTCTGGAAAAAAGTAGTTTGCTCCAGCGCAAATTTACAAATACGGACCTACGCTCTAACAAACAATAGAGCTTGCTAACATTAGCTCAAACATAGAATGTATCAAATATTATTGAAAACATATTTGTACACAATGTATTTTAATGATCCAGTAGGAATTTAAATGACCAAATAAATTATTGGATTCATTTTGTCGAATTTATACGTTTGTGTCTTCCGCTAATTGTCTAGACAAATATTGTTTTTAAAAAAATAGTGCTTCATCAACTTTGTTTAAATCCTTTTATGTATTTTAAATCATAGTCTGCGCTTGGTAACAGTTTTTTAATTAAGCTTCTTTGTTTAATGTAGGAATCGGTGACACAAGGATCATAGGTTTTAATATTTTGCTCGGTGTTTAAGTTAAATAATAATATTATACATCGTGTGCGGGCCAGCTTACGATTCCTGCGCATATTTCATCCAAATTGCTAATTGGAAATCCGTTGACGGAAATTATTTCATATACTAACATGAATATAAATATCAGATATAGAGAGAGGGGTTGTGGGACGTGCAGAAGTTAGTATGAGGTGTTCAGTTGACCAGTCTGAAATACTATGCACAATGAATCATTAAACGTACAATAAATATTTGGAGTACTCCTGAAAATTCAATGTTGGTTTAAAGGACTTAAACCTCTACAATACTACACGTCTGTGGCGAATAATATCTCCCTATATAAAAATTAATCAATTTATACTTTTGGGCATTTGAAGTTACCTCTGGGTTTATAGACAAAGTTGTTTTTTAATAAGATATTGCACTATTACTTTGTAATTTTTTTTGTATAAAGTTTGGATGTTTACCGGTTGCCTTTATTTAATTTAAAAACTGAATTTTTGGAAGATTCTTTTGAAATGCGAGCTTTAATAAAATTCATTATATCCTTCCCATAAGCAAAAACAATATGAAATTTTATCAGATACAAGAAACGCTGCTGTCTCATTATCTCCTCAAGTGTCTAATAATGAACATATCTTTATATATAAATTGGAAGGCAAAACAAGAAAGAAATATTTAAACATAGAGAGAGTGTGTGCGTAAAAAAGGAAACCAATCCATTGCGTGCGTCATCTTCAGTTTAAGCTCAATGCCTGAATAGGCTCTTTTTGCTTGCATAAATCAGACTGCAATTTGTTTATCCATAAGGCCGGATTTATTCAAGCAGGAAAAGCATGTTCAGTCATTGAGCTTAAACTGGAGGTGACGCCCGAAATTGATTTGTTTCCTTTTTTCACACTCTCTCTGTGTTTACATATTTCTATCTTGTTTTACCTTCCAATTTATACATTTAGTTACTTGAGGAGATAATGAGGAAGAAGCGTTTATTGTATTTCATACATTTTTTGTTTTTGCACATTGGAATGGGACAATGAATTTTCGAGTTTTCGGGAAACAAGTTTTAGCGCAGCCATATCTGTTCTCTTTTTTATATCTATACTAAAACTTTTGAATTGCTCACAAATAATTATTTTCGTGTGTCATATCGTGAATGATCTCAAATTTGTCAACAGATTATCTGATTAGATACTCTGCTTTTAAGGTATTCGCTTTCGTAAATTTATACTACGCAACCATTTAGACGGTGGGCATTTACGCTATTTTAATAAATATTTTGCAATATATCTTATTTAAATTAAAATGGAAGGACTAAGAAAGTTAGCATAAGAGAGATACTAAAAGAAGTAAGAAAGTTCTTCGTTTTAATTCTACTGATCTATGTAGTAATATTGCGAATGCGAATCTGGTGTCTATCGGGCTCTCATTAGGTAATGATTAAGGAGACTAAAAAATAGCAAGCGCGCCAGTCGCAACAATATTTATAGTACTATAATTCAGAATACTTAAAAACCAGCCAATCAAATTGATTGGGTTTAAGACGGGAAAATGTTTTTCAAAGTAACAAAGATTACCGACGCTATTGTAAAGTTTTTCTAGGTCTGGTTGGCATTGAGAGAGAAATTTAAGGGAAAATTGTTCGGATTCAAGAAGGCATCATCTAAATGGTACTATTTAATTACTTTGAGCTTCAAGTAGATGAGATTCAATAAAGATGTCAACCAGAAAGAACAGAGCAATTGACTGACATATTGCGTCAAGAAATGTTAGAAAACCAAATTCCGTCTGATTTTTATGACATATTATATGCAAATGTGTTTTGACTTGCTTTCTCTCAAGAAGTTAATAGTATATTTATGACAGAATTGTCAACAAGTTTAAAAGCCAAGTTTTTTGTATATAATACATTGATATCAAAGAGGTAAAATGAAACTCAAAGGATAATATAAATTTGTCGGACAACAAGAAGCAATGTTGAGTGCTTTAAAAGTAGACTCGTACCAAGAGCAGGAAAATCGACGAATTTCAAAGACAAATGATCTTACAGAATGAATTTTATACACTACGCCGCGAAAAGTGACAAAACACAATTTTGAGAATTCAAACAGACGTAAGTTAATTCTTCAGATCAACCGGTAAGTTCCAAGCAACTGGAAGGTGAATCGAGGGATGATGTTCATGGACCACGCGAGTGGAGCATTTCGAATTGTAATAATGCCTAACTTAGAAATTGTCATGGCAATGAATGCATTTTCCTTTGGGTGGGTTGTCTCTAATGGAAAGGTAGCACTCGTCCAGTAACACGTCTTAGTTCCGGAAAACTAGTAGAACCAAAACTAGTAAGAGCTGTAGTTGGATTGCGTAAGAAAGTTTCCAATAAGTGCCTATCAGAGAAATTTTGCGATAACTGAAGTCTGTCTTGAAAGCTTTGATAGAATATATGCAAACAGGTACAGTCGGTAAGTCAGTTATATCCTATTTCGAGTGAGATCACGGTAAGGTTTCTATCTATAACAAAATGTTTGTCATTGTGAATAAACCAAGTTATTTCAAGTTGTCAATAATTTCGGGTGCTGAGGTTAACATAGTTCGCCCAGATGTGATGAAAATCGATTGACCCACATCCGATTATTAACTTCGGCCACTAACGGAATTTCAATTACCGTAAGAGGCATCAAAGAATTATCAATGACTTCGTCGCAGAAACCACCTTTTACGTGGAGTTTCCTAGTCGCTGACATAAAAAAGTCCTTGAGATGGACGTTTTGATCCATTTAAACTTGGCGTTAAATCCAATGACTCGCACTATTGCACAAGGAACGGGGACAATGACGTATAATGAGATTGAGACCACAGAGGTTAGGTCAGTTAGCCTAACCAAACACGTTGCCTCTCATGACTTAGCGAAAGTAATCGAGAAACTCGTGACAGTTTATAATGCCAAGCAAAATGCGCCTAAGATCGGAATAGAAAACAACAATGTCTAGTCGGAATCATTGCCTTGTTCGACTTAGGGTCAACGACTAACGCATGATTCAGGATCACTTATCGGACGGACATCGGTTCAGGATATTGACTGAATATAAGCCGCTTATAAAGCTCCTAGGTATGAATAACTGGCTTAATTGTTTTCGACGGGTGAATTCACAAACAACCAAACTAGCAGAATTTGACATTTTCATCTCTCATATTTCGCAAAAAGAAATTGTCGTGGAGGTCAAATTCAGCAGAAAGATAAAGCCTGGCAATTTCAACAATTTAATGTCAAGCAAAATGCGCTGAGGACAGGAAAATAACAACACTGATTTGTTTGCATAATTACCTTGTTCGACTAAGGTTCAACGATTAACGCAGCATTCAGGATTACTTATTTGACGGACACCGGTTTACGATATTGACGGAATGTAAGTCGCTTATAAAGTGATTATATAATCACTGAGCTGATGTTATAGTTGAGAAGTTTCATAAGAAACTAGAGATTGTATTTTTAAAGCACCGAAGAATCAAGTTGGGTACATGATTTTCCTATAGTTCTGTTCGCAATGCAAAACAAGTGAAGAGCAGAGATATGAAGATCAATAGTAGAGATTGTATTTCGAGAGCCCTTGGGTTAATTCAATATCTTATTACAGACGGTCCAAGTTGTCTCGATTCGGCCTATAGTTAAGTAGTTTGTTTTGTAGGAGATCTCAGGGACAAAATGATTTGCTTAGCTGCAACCAAGTCGAGAAGTGTAACATCAAATTGAATATGTAAATTCAGATTTAGAGCTGGCATCGAATGTGTACATAAAGAACATGAGAAAACGAAATTATCGACTCTATTTTATAGTGAAGCAGTCAAATAAATCGTGCAATCGTCAAGATTGCGTTGACAGAACTAAATGGCACATATGATTTTGTCGCTCTGAATTGCTGAGTTCTACTCTTTACTTGTGTGGAGGAGGTGACTGAAACATTAACAATCGAGATACCAAGAGTTTGTAGCGAGATCTGACTCGAAAATTTGGGTAAAAGTACAAGAGTTAAACGAACGCAAAAATGAAATAAAGACTTACTCAAGGATAACAGGTGAAAGAGAGCGTATGTTGATCTAACAATATATGAATTTCGACCAAGCGAAGTACCAGTGTTGAGGCTCCTAATCTATTCGAGTCTGTAAGCCCCATAGATGCCAGATCGCTGGAAGTCCTAAAATTCACAGTAGAGTCAGATAGACTTATATTATTATTTGCGTCACCTAAGTTCAAGTCCGCTATGTCCTGCACTAACCTACTTGTGTCCTCAAATTTAATATCGGTATCCATGAATATAAGGGATAACAATTAAATCCATACTTACTGTTAGGCAATCGGAATGCGAAAGTTGGAAAGCTGTTCCACTCAGCAATAATCTAGAATGAGATAAACTTGAACCACTGATGAATCAAATATACCTGTTCCAAGGCGTCACCTTCAATATTATTTTATATCAGAGCAAAGGCAATTGATGGAGAAATATATTTGATGATTATGTAATCATTTACTAGAGAAAAATGTTAAAATGCAGCAGACCAAAATTACAATACCAGTCACGGAGCAAGATACTCGAAAAACTGAAATTAGCGCACAATTTAAAATCAAGTATTTAAACAGAGAATGTTCTGGAAAATGAAAAGAAAAAAATTTTTAAATAAAATTCGTTACAATCAGCTATGGTGGTTTAAATTTATCAGTCAATTTTATTTTACATAAGGCCGAGGATTTAACATCCTCCACACCAGCACTACATGGGAAAACACGGTCAGGAACAGTTGTCAAGAGACATAAAATTGATGACTACAATTAATTATGAGCATACAACTCAAACATGTGAGTGAAGAATAATATTTCCTCAATTTAAATTTAATCATTTTGTAGGTTTTGGTATTTGAAATTAACGCTGGCTTCTTAAACAAAATAGTTTTTTAATGGATCTTGTAATATTTTTTGTAACTTTATTTTAATTGTGGATGTTAACGTTTTGTCAGTGTCCATATTAAAAATTGACTTCTTCAAAGTGCTTTGGTCGAATTGTGACGGTCTTGTTTTGTACTAAGCTCACACTTTTTTTGCCTGTATTTTTATCTTTACATTAAAAAATTGTTAAAAAATATTGAATTGCTCAAGAATAATTCTCTTCATTCGTTACGTCTGAAAGGATCTCAAATTTGCCGATAGGTAAACTGATTGAGTTATCTGCCAATAGGTTCTTCAATTACGTAAAGGTATAGTACGCCAACCATTTGAACGGTGAGTATTCACATTCTTATGTTAATAGATAGTTTTTACCGTGTCTGATTTTGATTAAAATGGAGATCATCATCACGTGTGTGGGTGCAGGGCATTTTACCGAAAGACTTACAAAAGTT
The DNA here is from genome assembly GCA_029291075.1 of Eudiplozoon nipponicum. Taxonomy (NCBI): domain Eukaryota; kingdom Metazoa; phylum Platyhelminthes; class Monogenea; order Mazocraeidea; family Diplozoidae; genus Eudiplozoon; species Eudiplozoon nipponicum. Next base: position 80,441 of record JAQBSW010001333.1, on the reverse strand, counting down.
ACCTTAAGGGAATGTGCTAAAATGAATGAAAAATTCATTCTTTCTAAACTTTGTGATAAAACTAGTAATATTGCGAATATAAATTTGGCGTAGAAGGGATACCATAAGAGAGCCTAGGAGATGCTAGGCTTGAATAATCCATATATGCGGTATGATCATTTAATTTGGAACACTTAATTTCCTCAGAACTATTTGTTAAACTATATTACGTGACACCTCCTGCTAATTGTTCTGCATCCTTCATATTTTCAAAACTAGCCATAATATTTGAATAAGATTCCTTTACATATATACATTATAACAATAAGTGTACTCACCGACACGCTGAATACCGCAGATGATAGAACAAAATTGTGAAGACCTCGAAAACAAATATCCACGTTAATAAACTGAAGCAAATTTGAGATCCTACCCAAAAATAGATTAAGAAAATTAATAATTAGTTAAAAAAATCAATACTTAATTAGAAAAGTGTCTCAAGCCAGAACCACGTATCAAAGCGTATCACGCAACTCAAAATCTCAACCAGGCTCTACTTAAAATCACTAAAGACAACATGTACAAAGAATAATTACAAAAAATTAGTATATTAAAAAAAAAATATTTTTTTTTTGAAACGAGCTATAAAATATAATTTCAAAAAATAAAATAAACAAGTTCTGCTATGGATGTTCAAAACTGAGCTTTGTATCCGTTTCGCATTGCCAGCAAAACTATGGAAAAAGTATTTATCCAATTAGATCCTGCAGTGCAGCGTAATGCAGCCTTTAGCTACCTGTGCAGTCTCTCAGCCATCCCATTAGCTCCGAGATTATATGCACATGTGTGTCTTACTTCTATCCCCATATTATTCAAAGATATAATTAATAGTTAAGATATAAACTATCTACCATGATCAGTAGTTACCCTTACCGGTACATCAATTCGCGACACCCAATTATGCAATAACATTAGTTAGACTTCTTGAGCTGCCATATCCTTCAGGATTACTACCTCGAACTCGCGACTGAAACGATCAACCATACTAAGTTAATACCTCTGGCTATGAATTTTGGACATTTCTACGATATAAATATGTACATGCATGAAAAGACCCGCTGGTATACCAATCGTTTTAACTTCGGTTTTAAAATGACGCCAAACTTTACAGGTTTGACACTGGGCACATGTGCTTACCCAAGTTCTTATGTCTCTAGACATTTTAGGGCATACATATCTATCAGTAATCATCCTGATTTTACTTAATGGAAGGTTGACCAAATTCATGCATATTTTGAATTACTTTATACCTTAATTCTAATGGTATAAAGGATCTAGATTTACTCCTAGAGATTTCACAGAGTAACCACCTTTCTCCAATCTTTCTATGAGTATTCATGGATTTATTTGCCAACACAGTCACTAAAGAATCAGCAACTTGTGTTTTCATCAATTTCTGGACAAAATCATTACAAGACGCAACAGAGCATATGAGTGACTCCGAACAAATCATATTATCATCTGATATGGTATAAAATGACGATAATAGCTAATCATCCCCAAAGTTCTACGCAGATGACGTACAGTTCTGGGTTCTGGCACATCCTTCATTTCGTGGATCTTCACTATAAGGGTTTGATTTCATCCTTGGAAATGGAGTGCCCAAGAAATTTAAGAGTAGAGAAACCAATCTTGCTCTTTTCTGGCTTCACTACCAGCCCATTATGTTACAGCTTATATAACACTGCATCCAAGTGCTCCCAGTGTTCCTCCCTAGATTGACAACATATAATGATGTTATATATATATATAAATTCAAGAAAATGGACAGTCTTGAATAACTTCCTCCGTCAGACACTGGAATGCCTGACTTGCATTCTCCAGACAAAGAGGCATGCATAAAAGTTCATGCGATCCTCCCACAGTAAATCGCACTGCAGTGAGTGGTATAGATTCTGCCTCAATAGGTACTTGATAGTACGCTTTCTGCAGATCTAATGTAGTATAAACCCCATACCCCATTATACCTGAGCAAAGTACTCTGGTTCTGTTGGGTTACAAATCACCTATTTTACAGAGTTCAATAGACGATAATTACCAAAAAACGTCCATTGGCCTGGTTCAGATTTGTGAGTTATCACTATTGGAGAGGCAAAGTTGGAATTTGAACTTTTACAAATTCCTTCTTCCCTTAACCGCTTAAATTCTTCAATTGCAACCTGTTGCTTATGTTGTGCTAACGGTTGATCCTTCGGTGAACAAGGTTGTGATTCCACCAACTCGATTTGGTGTTCTGTGCCTATCTTCAAACCCTTCCGCTTAGCATTAAATGGTAGAAACTCGGCAAAGTTATTCTCGATGACATCCACCAAGCTGTCGGCGACGACGGGTCTAGGGCGTCTTACTGATCTAAATACTGAGGTCCCAGTCTCAGCATAAGCCACCATCCCAGTGCCTTGTCCAATGGTCCTAGATTTTGAATCTAAAGCTAGGTTGAAATGAATCCAAAAATCTATTCCAATGATGTTATCTTTTATATCAGTGACAAGAAAATTCCACGTAAATGGAAATATCTGCCCCAATGTCTCTAACAATTCTTTAAGTTCCGTAACCTCAATTGGACTTTCATTGGCAGCCCATATTTGATAATCGAATGTGGCACTAACTCTTTACACCACATCGGATCAAACTATGCTCACCTCTGCACCAGTGTCTATTACGAATTTTAATCAACTTAGTTCATCCGCAATGACGAAATTATTGTTGCAATATCCAGCATCTTCTTCAACATTACATTTCAGCCGAAATCTAATAGATTTACGGACTGATTTACTGTGGGTTTCTTCCATCAACGCGTTTCAACCTTACTTTGATTATTTTAGGATCCCTCGAATATGCATATATTGGAGCCTCGCATGCGCAATTCCCTTTACGGCGCCTACTAGTGGGGTTCTACTAATTTTCCGGCGAATAACGCCGGGCAACAGGACGAGTATTTCTTTTCCATCAGGGACCACCCAAAGATAGGAAACATGCATCCTTCGCCCCGGAAACTTTTCAAGCTCGCCATATTTACGTTGTGAAATGCACCACTCGCGTGGTATTTGAACATCCTCACACGATTCGCCTCCCAGATGCTTTGAAGTAAATATTTGACCCCAAGAATTTACCCTACCTCTGTTGAAACTTTTCATCTTTGGTTTCATCCAACCAAAATTCCGTCGTAGGGTACTTAATTCATTCTCTACGGCCAAGAGTCTCTTTGAGAGGTGTTTGTGTTGCTGCTCAAAGGTTAATCTGCCGTCACTGCATACACCTTAGGTTCCTTCTGGCGATACACCATTTTCAACTCTTTGAGTTACTTTGGCCAATCTAGCTCCAATGTATCATAAATATCCAAGATGGCATTTAATCTAGCAGGCAATTCTGCTACAAATATACTGTTTATAACTTCCTCAGATATATCAAGCCCGATTGTTTTTGAAATAAGTATTTCATAAAATTCAGATGGGAGTTGATTTCTCGTCTTTTCCTGCATAGTAAATCAGTCATCTGTTCTATTTTCTCGGGTTGATATGGTCTATGAAGCTTTTCTACCAGAAACTCAAAAGCATTTACAGGTTCATTCTCTGTAAAATATTTTCTCAGTCTAAACAGATTCCTTTTTATGGACACAGGTAAAAACCAACAGGTCGAGGCAAATATTTCAGTAGGGTCGATCATTCTTATTAGTTTAAACTAAAAATTTGCATCTTCGATCCTTTCACAAAGGTTGTCTAGTTTGTGAATGGCGAGTTTAACATCGCTATCTGTGGAATTGCGGATAAAAAGATCATCAAGAGCACATCTTTCCGCATAGATGATCATAGCACGGTCGCCATCTTTTGAAGAGGCCCTTAAGTCACTACCATAGGAGAGTCTCTGAGATGCCATGCTTGGGTAATGCATATATGCGGTATGATCATTTATTTTAGAACACTTAATTTCCTCAGAAATATCTTTTAAATTACATTTCTTAGGTCCTCCTGCTAATTGCTCTCTATCCTTCATATTTTCAAAACTGGACATAATATTAAAATAGGATTCCTTGAAATATATATTATAACAATAAGTGTACTCATTGACACGCTGAATACAGCAGATGATAGAATGAAATTGTGGATATCTTGAAAGTAAATATCCACGTCAATTACCTGAAGCAAATTTGAAATCCTTCCCAAAAATAAATTATGAATACTAATTTGTTGCAAACTGCAATACTTTATCAGCAAAGTGTCTCAAACCAGAACCACGCAGCAAAGCGTACCACGCAACTGAAAATGTCAACCAGACTAAATATTTAAAATCAGCAAAGACAAGTCAAAATCTTCGACAATATGTACATTTGAAAATTCCTTAAAAAATACAATGCGGAATTTAATTAAATTATTGAACATCAATTAACTCCTCATATAAAAATAAATCAAATTTTATTTTGGACATTTGATATTATCACTGGTTTCGTAAAACTATATTTCGTTTTCTTTAAAAATATTGTAAATTTTTTGGAAGTTCTTTTTTCCATGTAGTCGAAGTTTTTGACTTGTCTTGTTGAAGGTTATAGGAGAGTTTTATCTGAGTTGCTGAATTGCACAAGCGGAATAATGCGTGGTTCCATCTGCGTTATCTTTTGCTAATAAATTTCATCTATCGTTCTTATTACACATTTTTTGGGAAGGATATCAAATTTGCTTCAGGTCACCATCGTATCGTTCTGTCATCTGTGGATATCAGCGCATCCCAGTAAGCTTAATTAATATAATATATAAATTGCAAGAAATTTAATCCTAATATTATGGCTGGTTTATCAAATATTTATGATACAGAGCAGTTGGCAAGTGGACTTAAGGAATGTAGTTTAAAAGATAGTTCAGAGGAACTTAAGTGTTCCAAATTAGATAATCATACCGCATATATGGATTATCCGTGCCAGGCATCCCAGAGGCTCTCTTATTGTAGTGACAAAGGGCCTCTACAAAAAATGGCGACTGCATCAGAATCCTCTATGCGGAAAGATATGATGTAGATGATCGCTTTTGCCGCAATTCTATGGATAGCAATGTTAAGCTCACCATGTACAGACCAAACAACCATTCTGAATGGATCGACGAAGAAAACTTTTATTTTAAACTAAAAATAATTACCGACCCTATAGAAAGGTTTGCCTCGGCCTGGTGGTGTTTGCCTGAGTCTTTAAAATAGAATCTATTTAGACTCAGGAAATTTGTTTCTGCAAACAAACTTCGTGGACGATATCAACCAGAGTGTATTGAACGGATGATTGACTTGTTACGTCAGGAAAAGATGGGAAATAAACTTCCATCTGAATTTTATGAAAGATTATTTCAAATACAATCGGGCTTGATATATCTGAGGAAGTTATAAACAGTATATTTGTAGCAGAATTCCCTACTAGACTATGAGCCACCTTGGATGTCTATGATACATTGGAACTAGAGTGGCCAAAGAAGCTGAAAGTGTTGGACAAAGTGTATCGTCAGAAGTAACCTAAGGTGTATGCAGTAACAGCAGATTCACGCCTGGAGCAGCAACTCAGACATCTCTCAGAGAGACTCCTGACCGTAGAGAATGAATTAAGTACGCTCCGTAGGGATGTGGTCTGGATAAAGAACAATAGCGAAAGTTCCAACAGAGGTAGAGTAAATTCTCAGATTCAAAGTTCAACTTCCAAGCATTGGATAGGCTGATAACGTGAGGGTGTCAAGGACAACGCGAGTGGTGCAGTTAGCTTCGTAAATACGCCGAGTTTGGAAAGTGTCAGGAAGGGGATGCATGTTTTCAAAGTTGAGTGGTCCCTGATGGAAAGGAAGTAGTCTTCCTGTAGCCTGGTCTAAGCTGCCGGAAAACTAGTCAAGCCCCCGCTAATAGGAGCCGTAAGGGGGGTTGCGCATGCAAGGCTGCAATGTATGAATATTTGAGGCACACTCAAAACATCAAAGTTAATTTTGAATGCTTCGATAGAAGAATAGCACGTTAATATATTCCGTAAATCTGTTAGGTTTCGGCTCGTAGGAAATCTCAAAGAAGTTGCTGGTCATAGCAAATTAAGTTGGTTATAACAACTGAACTTAGCGGGTTAAACTTCTTAATAGACACGGGTGCAGAGGTGAGCATAGTTCGATCCGATGTGGTGAAAATTGATAGCCCCACATTCGATTATCAAATATAGGCTGCTAATGGAAGTCCAATTGATGTTAAGGGAGTTAAAGAATTGTCAATGACACTGAGGCAGAAATATCCATTTATGTGGAATTTTCTGGTAGCTGAAATAAAGAATAACATCATTAGGATGGACATCTTGATCCATTTTAATCTCGCTTTAGATCTTAAATCTAGGACCATTGGACAAGGCACTGGGATATTGACTTATGCTGAGACTGGGACCTCAGTTTTTAGGTCAGTGAGACTACTCAGACCCGTCATCGCCGATGACTTGGTGGATGTCATCGAGAAACACCTGGCCTTGTTTCTACCATTCAATGCTAAGCGCAAAGGTTTAAAGACAGGAATGGAACAACAAATTGAGTTGGTGAAACCACTACCATGTTCACCGAAGGCTCAACCATTAGCACAACATAAGCAGCCGGTTGCTAATGCAGAATTGATGCGGTTGAGAGAAGAAGGAATTTGTAGGTGTTCAAATTTCAACTTTGCATCTCCAATAGTGGTTGTTCCCATACCTGAACCAGGTCAATGGAGGGTTTGTCGTAACTAACGTCTGTTGAACTCGGTAACAAAAGGTGATTCGTATCCTCTACCGAACCAGAGTACTTTGCTCAGGGATATAATGGGGTATGAGGTATATACAACTTTAGATCTGCAGAAGGCGTACTATCAAGTACCTATGGAGGCAGAATCACTACGGCTCACGGCATTCCGATTTCCTGGAAAACGATCGCATGAATTCTTATGTATACCTTTTGGTTTGAAGAATGCAAGTCAACCATTCCAGAGTTTGACAGAGGATGTTCTTAAAGACTGCCCATCTGCTAGAGTGTATATAGATGACATCATTATATATAGTCAGTCTAGCGAGGAACACCGGGAGCTCTTGGATGTCGTTTTTGTCTAAGCTGGAACATTATAGATAGGTAGTGAAGCCAGAAAAGAGCAGGATTGGTTGCTCAACGGTAAAATTTTTTGGACAAACCAATAACAAGGATGGAATCAAAGCCTTGGATGATAAGGTACAAGCAATCAAGTATTTGCCTAAACCCAGAACTGAACGTCAATTGCGTAGATTTTTGGGAATGATTAGCCACTATCGTCGTTTCATACCAGGTTCAGCTTGAATTTTGGCGTCGCTTCCTCGAAATTTAGTTCATAAACGGAGCACGATCAAGAAGTCCTAGCCTATTAATTTGAACCAAGACGACAAGGAAAAATTCCAGAGGGCCAAAGATCTGTTAAGCCAAATGACCACATTAGCACCTGTGGATTGGACTAAGCCGTTTGAGCTGGTTGCAGATGCTTCCGATGTAGCCAAAGGGGCAGTATTACATCAACGGGATAATGGTATAGTCAAGCCAATTGGATTCTATAGTCGTAATTTCCAATATCGCGAGAAACAATATGACACGCTTGGAAATGAGTTACTAGTGGCTTATTCTGCAGTGCTGCATTTTGAGCACTACCTAGATGGACATCAGTTCACGATATTAACAGATCATAAACCGTTGATAAGTATTCTTGGGAAACCGAATAGGCTAAATTATTCTCAGCGGGTGATTTCACAAATAACCCGACTCGCAAAATTTGATTTTACCATTGCTCACATCTCAGGAAAAGAGAATTTGGTGGCAGATACTCTCAGTAGACCAGACGTACCAGATGAAGATATGATTCGTTCAGAGTCACTCGTATGCTCTATTGTATCTTCTAATGATTTTGTCCAGCAATTGATGGAAGCACAAGGTCTTGATCCTTTAGTTGCTGTGCTGGTAACGAATCCTACATATACACGCAGGAAGTTTGGAGATAAGTGGTTATTATGTGAAATCTCCAGGAGCCAGCCTAGACCTTATGTACCGTTAGAATTAAGGTATAAGATAATTCAGCAGCTACATGAATTCAGTCATCCTTCCATTAAGGCAACTATCAGGATGGTCGCTGATAGATATTTATGGCCTAAGATGTCGAAAGACATAAGAGCCTGGGTAAGGACATGTGCCCGGTGTCAAACTTGTAAAGTTTGACGTCATACCAAAACTGAAATTAAAACGATTGGTATACCAGCGGGTCGTTTCATGCATGTTCATATTGATATAGTAGAAATGTTTGAGATTTCTGGCCAAAAGTATTTACTCACGATGGTCGATCGGTTCAGTCGTCAGTTTGAGGTAGCAATCCTGAAAAACATGACAGCTCAAGAAGTCTTACTTATTGTCTTGCGTAATTCGGTGTCGCGATATGGTGTACCGGTAAGGGTAACTACTGATCGTTGTAGTCAGTTTATGTCTGAATTATTTATCATATCAATGAATATTATGAAGATAGATGTAAGACACTCATGTGCATATAATCCCAGAGCTAATGGGATGGTTGAGAGACTGCACAGGGAGCTGAAGGCTGCATTACGCTGCACCGGTGGATCCAGTTGGATACATGATTTGCCCATAGTTTTGTTGGCAATGCAAAACAGATACAGAGCTCAGTTAGGAACATCCATAGCAGAACTTGTTTATGGAGAGCCATTGAGGTTACCTGGAGATCTTCTAATAGAAGTTCCAAGTTGTCTCGAATGGGCCTCTAGTTCAGTAGATTGGTTTGTTGGAGCATTAAGAGATAAAATGAGTCGTTTAGCTCCAACGAAAACTAGAAGTCCAAAGACTAAATGCTATGTATCTCTAGATTTAAAGCTGGCATCTCATATATAATTAACTAACAAGAATTGTCTGTCACCGCTCTATAAAGAGCCATGTAAAGTCAATCATATGACTGATAAAAATGCATTTATAGAAGTAAATGGCACAGTAGAGTGTGTAGCACTGGATCGCTGCAGTCCACAGTTTATATGGACGGAGGAGGAGAATGAGGAACAGTATCCATCGAAGTATCAAGAAGCTGAGACGAGATGTGACTCGAAAATGTGAGAAAGGATGGAGTCAAGCAAAATGTGGAGAAGAAGTAAAGGTTAAAAGCAAGACAACTGAGAACAAAGAACAATGCGATATGGAAATGAAGCCTAGCGAAGTACTAGCACAACTTGTTGAAACTCGTTCTGGAAGAGTCATCAAGAAACCGAAGAATGAGAACTACATAATGTATGGTTAAATATCTTAAACATGAGTGTGTACGTGGAGGTTAATTAAATTATTGGACATCAATTAACTCCTCATATAAAAATAAATAAAATTTTATTTTTGGACATTTGATGTTATCGCTGGTTTTGTAAAACAATATTGTGTTTTTTTTAAAAACATTGTAACTTTTTTGGAAGTTTTTTTGTTCATATTTTCGACGTTTTTGACTTGTGTTGTTGAAGGTTATAAGAGAGTTTTATCTGAGTTGCTGAATTGCACAAGCGGAATATTGTGTGGTCCCATCTGCGTTATCTTTGCTAATAAATTGTTATAATCCACTTTCATCTGTCGTTATTATAACACAGTATTGGAAAGGATCTCAAATTTGCTTCACATCACCACCGTATCGTTCTGTCATCTGTGGATATCAGCACATCCCGGTAAACTTAATTAATATAATGTATAAATTGCAAGAAATTTAATCTAAATGTTATAGAATGGAATAGAATATCTTTATTTGGATTCAAACCACACATGTTCCATCAAATAATAATATTGAAAAATGTACACTATAAAAAGATATCACAATGTAGGATGTTTTGTAGTCATAATAATAGCTTTTGCTGGGTACCTGTCTATTTAGTAATGATATCCTACATTTTCATGGGGGTCGTTATCCCAACCCATTCCTTGATTAGTCCCTGACATTTTGCGAAGAGTGAAGTAAGAAAACTCATCCATTTTTAGACGTTTATTGCAAGTGGTATAGCTTATCATGAATCAATTAACAGTTAAACAAAACGGACCGTGCTCTAGACGGCAACAAAACGATATATTCAAGTATTTAACTGTAAAACGATATATTGTCAACACAATTGAATGTCTTATACACAAGTAATTATCAGAAACACAAACGTCTGAATCGTGATGAATATATGTAAATAATTGAAATATATGATGATATAAATCTAGATTGATTAGCAAGTTAGTTTAAAGTCACTGGTAAACGTTGTCACTGCTAATTGCTAGATAAATATTGTGTAAAAACAGTCTTGAAAAAACATCACAAATAATTAATCCACTGTTTGCTAGGTTTCAAATTATTTACTTATAATAATCCATTAAACTCTGATGTCCTGATGCGTAGAATCATAAAATAAATCCACATGGGCACTATAATCCACCGCAAGTTCCCTGCGTATTGCGTATATTTACTAAACAAAACCCTATTAATTACAATTAAAATTGCAGTTCAAGAAATCTCAATTAAAACTGCTTAAAACTAACAGAGATTGTTTCTAAAATCACAGTTAAAAGAAATATTGTGTAAAAACAGAGTTAGATAATTTAACCTTAAATTGAACATCGTTGGGTTGTAATACGGAGCCGCGTGTTACAAAATCACATAAATATGCGCAATTAGTCTCATGTAGATAAGTTAATCTCACTAGTTGTACTGTACAATATAACATCATTAGAATGTTCTGCTGTAAAGAGTGATAGATTCTTCATCAAAAAAAGGAAAAATTGAGGTATAATTCGAATGTAACATTAAGCAAAATATGAGAACCATGACTAGTACTTGATTGTATGTATTGTTGACTACCATGATGATATAATGCATAACATTTCAATTTTAATAATAAAAAACTTGGAGATAAAAATCCCAAGACGTTATGCTGCTGATAGCAATTATCCTTGCCTTTTATTCAATCATGAGAAAGTATTATCATAATCAAAATTAAAAATATCAGCAGGATTGTAGACTTTTTCTAGTTCAGTAGATAAAAATTCAAAAGACATCTTAGATGGAGGCGTTTCCCTAAACCCCTTTGGCAATTGAATGTAAATTTGGTAATTTTTTTGAAAAAGTGAATAACTTTCTCGCAACATTCCCCACGAAACGAGGAGATCTTGCCAAATGTCTAGATCAAGTTCCAACTTCATGACTCTTTCTTATTGGATTCATATAATCACCAGTCCACTTGTTTCAATGGAAAACTTTTGTGCAATAGCACATCCTCCGAAACCATAAAGTTTGCAATGATACAAACTGCAATCTAGTGGCTTATATAGTGCAGGAGATAGGACTAATTTGTTTAAAAACTTTTCTTTGTTCAGCTTCTATATTATTGGACAAACCATTTTTTAATGGATTCCAAGTAGCGGCAGCATATTCTAGTATCGGTCTAATCCATATTAAAAATATTTTAAATTTTATGTCATTCGATAAGATATTTCTATTTTTTAGTGCCCATCTGTTCTTGGCACTGCCTACTATCCTTTTATTATGTCTCCCAGCAGAAACTGTACATTGAATAGTTATGCTTAAATCCTTAATTTCTTGCATAAGTTTAATCTCAAAAACATCATTTATCACAGCATCATGAAAATAAACATAATTAAATTCTAGTCTGTTACCTATTTTTAAAGATCTCATCTTTTTACTGTTTAATCTCCGTCCTAGTGTTATCAAATATCTACTACAATCATAAAAAATCTAGTGTCACATTATTTTTGGAGAATTCGACATTTCTTGGATCAATTGGAAAGATTATTTTAAATCATTTGCGAATTTACAAACTCGACCGTTAAGAGTCTTAGTTTTCAAATGTGCAAATACGATTTTAAATAAAATTGGCCCCAAACTTGATCCCTGTGGAATTCCACTTGTTACTCTTTTCGATTTGATATCAAATCGTTTACTTGAATACTCATTCTTCGATTATATAAATAGTATCTAAGTAATCTAAAAATATTCGGATCAAAATTCAATAAATTAATCGCATTCAAAATAGCATCAAAAGATATAGAGTCAAAAGCTTTTGAGATATCTATGAATACAATTAATGCATCTAACTTTTTCTCATCTAATGTAATTACATGTTTCCACATAGAGAGCATATTAGTAGTTGTCGACCTATCTTTCGTAAAGCCGATTTGGCATATATCAAAATCAGCCGGCAACATACGTTCTAAATGATCTAGTATCAATCGTTCTATTATCTTCAAAAACGAAGGGATAATAGAGATTAATCTATAATCACTGGCGCACGTTGGCTTACTTACTTTTGGCAATGGTTTAGCTACTATCGTTAGTATATCGATTGGTAATTTCCCATCCTTCAAAATTCTATTTATAAAATTGCAGAGCACATTCATAAAATTTAAAGGTAATTGAAGTAGGTTATCAATCGATATACCAAGGTGATCTTTTTGTTTTTTTGATTTTATTTTTAACATTAATTCTATCAATGCATCACTGTCAATAACAAGTCCTAGATCCTGGTTTCCCGAAGGATCAGGTAGATCAATGAAATTGCTTTCCTTCTGTGGATTACATAACAAGTTGCCAAATACTTCATCCAATTCACAGAGAAATTCATAATCAGTTTTACCCACAGGTAATATAAGCTTTAATTTTTCCTTATATATACTGTAGTCTGTGAGGAGTTTGTATCCTAGTCTAGGATTACTCTTCAGTTTGGCCAAAATAATTCTTTCTGATCTTTGACGGATTATCAGCAGTGATGAATTAATTTCTTTATCAATCAAATCTAACCTCATTTTTTTAATACTATTGATAAGACTACACTTCATTATATTATCTCGTTTAATTCTTAGTTTACATAATTTCCTATTGATTCGCTTCGGTATAACATCCGTAAACGTAGATGCCTGAAATATATCAGATAATAACGTTGAAACAGAAGAAACAAATTCGTCAGTGTTCATGATATAAAAACATTCATAATAAATCAGTATGATTAACTCTTTAAAAAGGTTCCAGTTGATTCTGGAACATTGCAGGTGTGCATTTTCAAAATTAAGTTTGTTTTTTTCTATTCGAGATGTTCCATTGTAAAATAATTTCTTTTAGATCCAATCCTTTGAAGTAGTTTACAACATCATAACTAGTTGGTTCCTTTATAATCTGCTTGAGATCATGAGTAGAAAAAAGATTGAATATTTCACAGTCATGCAACTAATAAAATCTCCTACCACAACATTATAACCATGGCAGTCTAACATAGATTAAAAAGATTTGGTAAATATTTGATCATCATGTAAACTAGCATACGGCGGTCTGGCTGGTTTATCAAACATAGAAATTAGCAAGTGACCTTAAGGAATGTAGTTTAAAAGATAGCTCAGAGGAACCTAAGTGTTCTAAATTAGATGATCATACCGCATATATGGATTATCCGGGCCTGGCATCCCAGAGGCTCTCTTATGGTAATGACCAAAGGGCCTCTACAAAAATATTTATTAAACACAATACAATGTTTAATGGAACCAGCGATAACATCAAATGCTCCAAATTAAAATTTGTTTTATTTTTATATGAGGAGTTAATTGATCTCCAACAAATTAATTAACTTAAATACTGTTTGTTGCGAAGAACTATTATATATGCAAGTATGTATTAGGTTTTGCGAACCTAGTAACAAAATAGTTCAGTTGTGACCAGAAGGATAAACCAAAGGCAGCATAAACGGAAAGTATAATCTCATGCACATTCGTTTCGTGCTTACTGGCGACTCATCAGTAGGAGCCGGTATTACGCAGTGATCAAAAACGCCCCGCACGTCTCTCTTCTAGGCCCGCATCATTTAGTAGCAATAGGACTTTAAATTACGCTTGGATGTTTGGTTGAAAAGATATATTAGCTTGTTTTGAATAGAAGATGCGTCATTATTTTTCCATTCTGTCTCTTTCTATATTTTGTTTTAATGGGCTCTAATATATTTCTATGTAAACAGCTTGCGTTACATTTCAAAAGTTAATTAAGTGATCAAGAAAAAATGGCTGATAAATCTGATTTAAATCGCATAGGGATTTTTAAAGAGATGAGTTATTACACTATTTCAGATCCATATAAAGAACCCAGTCGTATGCAATTTAATGACGTTGCATCTAAGAATAAGCAAATGCTTGCAGGAGGTCAAAAGGATAAATGCGGTAATGGTGATGGATACTTTGAGAACTTCAAACGTATATTTGATGGTGAATGCATAAGCGATCCTATAAAGCGACGAAAACAAGAGCTTCTCGCTTCGAATAAGAAAAATTTATCTAAAGCATGGATTCCGAATTCAAACCTTAAACTTGTAAATGGTGTTGGATCCTTTATTGGCACTTTCTCAGGACCAATTCCGTACTTGAACCCCGAAAGAGTTAAATCGGCCCCGTATAAGTCTCCCGGCAAGAACGTTCTTACGTGTCCTCCTAAAAAGGGTACTGGCTATGGGTATAACAACGTTGCACTGAATCCATGGCCAAATTATAAATCTGACCCGTATGACCCAAAGAAATTGAATGATAAAAACAAGAAGCAGCTAGAAAGATCAGCATTTAAACTGAACATGCATCCCGTAGACTATTTTGACAAGAACCCTTTTCGTGAAGTTGTGAATTTCAAACCACGTGCGAAGTCCGCTCCAGTTACTGTGAAAAAGATTGTTCCTTTTAAGCCTTCTAGCCCTGCCAAATGGGATGGCGGAATGAAGGCCGGATGTTTTGATGCATTTCCTAGTTATTCCATCGTGGGTCCTAAAAAGAAATCTAACAAAGACAAACCAGTTATATCCAATTCAACAATATATACTACTTCGGCTAAATCCTGCAAGCCGTATCCTGTTTCTTCAATCGTTTATAAAAACGTGATTAAACATCTCAATACAACGAACTTTAGAACAACGAAATCGGTGATTTATGCCATTTAAGTACAATTTAATTATTTGTGCTACATGTACTTCGCCATATTCACACTTGCATTTGTAATCATCGTTATCTAATTGTTGAAATAAAAGTAAAACTTTTCAAAAAATTTTCATTCTTAACATACATTATGGAGGGAGTTTAATTTCTTTATTCTTTATTTCACAAATTAATTAACTAATATACATTTAAGATCCTACTTACCCTGGTTCTTTCGTTAATACAACCAGAGACGCGATGCTTTCGTGATTTTTTCCTTAGCTCATTGGTTTCTTGTCGTAAGAGTTTTCAACATTTACGACGGCAGCCTTTCACATTTACTGTCAGATTATAATTTGACCTTAAATGCCATTTTCGCTCAATTGATATATTCAAGCAAATTAAGAATACTGGATTGATGTGTCTCGATATTTGTTTCCTGGTCTGGATCGCAACAAAATTGTTTTCAATCTACTAATAGATCTTGACAAAAGTTGATTTATCTCGGTATGTCTTCTGGGTTGTATTAACTGTGACATATTAATGAGTATTAATGGTCCGTTCTCTTCCCTTTAGCCAATTTCTTGTCTTGGATTCTAGTCATCACATGTGAAATCTATAACTTTATCTGCGCTACTACTATTTTAGTACATCTAATTTCAAAGTTTTACTATTAAAGACCTGGGATAACATTGTGCACCGTTCTTGTTTGCGCATATCCCTAGCGTAATCGGCTGCAGTTCGTCGAATCAATGAGTGACTAAATACTATACTAGATCAACTAGCGTGAAATGCTGAGAGTTGTATACAATCAGCCATTGGCGCTAGACAAAATATTCTACTAAAGTGCAATACAAGACAACTAAAATCCATTCTTTGGTATAATCAAATTGTATTTTGCAAACGTATCTTTCATCTATATTTGCACAGGATGTTGATTCACCTGCCACTGGTACTCATCCTATTGCTCCATATAAAAAGATTTACATTTAAATCGAGGCTTTATTTTTTTCTATCGTTGACTACTCGGGTCTTTGATGATAGAATTAAAATATCAGGTCAACTAATTCAGTTTTCTGCTCACATTGTCTTGTGTTGTGTCAAAAGTCATTTTTGTTGTGAATATATCTAACAATTTCCTAATGAGCTCGATTGTCCAATCTGATTTTATTCTTTTCTTGACTACTTTAATTACTGTAAGTTTCCTCAAGGAGTAGTTAGCATTTGTAGCCTCTGCTTGTTTGCATTTAGTAATATGAAACGTCATTAAAAATATCACTTTGAATTCGATTGAGTCTGTTCTCCTTGGAAGTTAATTCGTGGCAGTATCTTAATATTGAATAGATATATCTCTGTGTAAGCTAGAAATTTTATATTTGGCGCTAGCAAGTCCAGTAACGATACTTTGCCAGATTCTGCTCTGTTTTGGATTGTTTATAACCTACATATTTCACGGATACGGATGAGCAACTGTGAATAAACTTTGATTAATTAGGTTATTTTGCTCTTGTATTCATTTTTTCTTGTCGTCTGGCTTTGCTTCATGTTCTCTAATCCTTAAAGTTGAACATTTCCAGTATTGATTTAAAATTTAATTCATAAAAGACAAGGGTGTAGCGCTCCATATTTTTCTTTTCCAGGTAATGTTTTTCATATGGCCTTGATCGATGGCATGACACACTGAGGTATGACTTTTTCAAAATAGCCTCTTTGTATTCTAACAACATTAAGTATAACCGTTTCATTTTTGCTAAATTTTGCAATCCAGCGTTAAGAGTGAAAATTCATAAATCTTTCGGTTTATTCCTCATTTTTCACAACTGCGGCTACAGTTACCCTCATCCTATCAACATTGCTATAACTAGAACTCATTTTCGAAATTAATTAATTTAATTATGCTAATAGACTTATACTCTACGGTTGCTTCCACATTGTTTTTTTGAACAAGGGAATCAACATACTTTAATGAAAATTTCTCAATTTACTCCCACTACTTCCATGGCCAAATTAATAAAGTCTATTTCCTTTCTAAAGCAATCTCAAATCTTAGTACGATTTCAACCAGTATTTATCCGATGTAAAAGTTAAAAACGTGATTGCTGCTGGCAAAATCTAGAGAAAATATAGAATAGTAAAGATTATTCACATATCAATACGTGATTCGATCAATCAGTCACGCCAGTGGGATTTTGCATAGCTGATAACCGAAGGATGGAATATCTTACATTTATGGATCTACCTTCCAGTAAATCTAAAAAAGGCTTATTAATTCAAAGGGTAAAATACCATTACTCGCTTCAAGAAGAGATAATACATACTGGATCAAATAGAATAATATTCGTTTATTAAAACGTCCAATATATTGCAATTTGGATAACTCCGCCAACAATGAGTTAGATTTATAGGTTCATATCAGCATATTTTGTTACTAAATTAGTTATATTTTTTCATAAAAACCAGAAAGTGAAAATTGATAACCTTCTTAAATCATGATTAAGAAAGTGATTTTATTTCCAACGTTAGCGCACTTAAATCGAAAATATTCTTTAGAAATTTATATATCTTTTTAATGTGACTGTTTTATGAGATTCAATAGAAGACCGAGATATTCGAGCTTTTGGAGGAGATCAAGTAAAAGTTCAAATAAATATCTTATATATAAGTGGATGATTTTGATACGACAGTTGGATAATAGATGGAGGATATCATAAGAGATGGAATGCGTTTCGCAAAAGCTGCACATTCATTCGTAGTTATAATTATAAATATATAAATTTTTACTGCTAAATAGTACACAGATTAAATTTCAAGGATAAAGCATAAAGTAGGTAAGATTACGAGCCAGTTTATTGAACAAAATGAGCGCTCGTCGTAAACAGGGCGTAAAGATTTATCAGCTAAAAAATTAAGAGGTAAAGTGAATTTAAAATACAAAATTTTATGACGCTATGATTTACCCAACTTTTACACATTTTCTATCGAATCTCGACTAAAATGTATAAAAGGATTGAATATTTTATGAATCCCTGTCTAAATCTACTTAAGTGCACTGCAGATGGAGTTGAAAACTGATTACTTTTCTATAATATACAAAATGGAATTCATTTTATTGCATAGAAAAATAATTTTTCTAATAACTAAATGAACCAATAGTGAATGAAATTTGAAAATTTACCATTGAAATTCATTCAACAACATGACATCTTAATTAATTAGAAATGGCACATATACATAGAATGGCGGGTCTTAGCCTTCCTACGAGGCGACTCGAAAAGAAGTAGAACGAGTTATAAAAGTATAAACGAATTTCTCTTGGACAACGAAATACAGCTGTTAGTCTACTGGGCAAATTATTGCGATAATTGTGCTTCGAACCTGAGATGGTTGTGTATTTGATCACCATTCTAGAGACAAGCTCCGAAACGTGCAACAAACTATAAATAAAACGGCCGCCAACTTAAACCATCGAGAGAAAATTATATTATAAATTTATTTGAAACACACTTTTCTGAATAAAGTACAAGAAATTTGATATGAATATTAATTTATACGATCAGTATGCGGTGGGATCTGAACGAAGCTATATACCTTTAAGAACATCTATATTTTCATTATTTGACCACAAAATGTATCAAAACTAAATTTTAATATAGTTGAGCCGATGTTCTATTAAACAATTTGACCAGAAACAAAATTTTTATAATATTACTCTCTTTTTTTAAATTAATAATTTTATTGCTATTAATTGGTTATATAGTACAAAATAAATTTTTCATTAGTGTAAAGCGTGCAAATATATATGTGATAAAATAAAATAAATTTAACATGAAATACACACCAAACCTATATTTAATTTTGATATTCGTAAATCCTGATTGAACTATCATATTTGGTTATTTCAAATCATTTAATTTTTAATTACAATTTCACTAACATGTGTAATTTCATTCTGAAGGATGCCCTCGTTTTGTACAATTGGAAGAATAAAATAGTGGTGTTATGTTCAATTTACAATTGGTAAGGTGGAGTTAAAAAAGGTACTGTAGAGGTTAAATTAATTATTGGACACCAATTAACCTCTCATATAAAAATAAATCAATTTTTATTTTTGGAAATTTGATATTATCGCTGGTTTCGTAAAATAATATTGTAATTTTTGAAAAACATTGTAAATTTTTTTGGAAGTTCTTTTGTTCATATTGTCGAAGATTTGGACTTGTCTTGTCGAAGGAAAATGAGAGAGTTTTTGAACTGAGTTGCTGAATTGCACAAGCGGGACACTGCGTGGTTCCATCTCCGACTCTTTGTGAATAAAACATTAAAATCTTCTTGTTGATCTGTTCTTTTTAATTATCAGTGAAAAGAACCACAAATTTGCTTTGCGTATTTAAAGGGTATATTTGTTTTAAGGTCTCAATTATTCCGATTCAGTATCCTGTGGATATCAGCGTATCCGGGTAAGCTTACTTATTTAATATAATATATCAATTGCAGGTAATTTAATAATATTATGTCTGTTTTATTAAATACTATGGATACAAAGTAGTTGACTTGTAGACTTAAGGATTGTAGCTTAAGTGATAGTTCAGAGGAACTTAAGTGTGCCAAGATAGATGATCATTCCGCATATATGGATTTTCCGGGCCTGGCATCCAAGAGACCCCTTATGGTAGTGACCAAGGGGCCTCTACAAAAAATGGCGACCGCGCCAGGATCCTTTATGCGGAAAGATATGATGTAGATGATCGTTTTTGCCGCAATTCTATGGATAGCAATGTTAAGCTCACCATGTACAGACCAGACAACCATTCTGAATGGGTCAAAGAAGCAAAAATTTATTTTAAATTAAAACGGATGACCGACCCTGTAGAAAGGTTTTCCTCGGCCTGGTGGTGATTACCTGAGCCATTAAAAAGAATCTGTTTAGACTCAGGAATTTTGTTACTGAGAACAAACCAGAAAATGCATTTGAGCTTCTAGTAGAAGAACTCCATGGACGATATCAACCCGAGAGGATTGAACGGATGACTGACTTATTACGTCAGGAAAAGCTGGGAAATCTACTTCCATCTGAATTTTATGACAGACTAATTTCAAAATCCATCGGGCTTGATATATCTGAAGAAGTTATAAATAGTATATTTGTAGCAGAATTGCCTGCTAGACTAAGAGCCACCTTGGATGTATATGATACATTGGAACTAGAGTGGACCAAGAAGCTCAAAGGGTTGGACAAAGTGTATCGTCAGATGGAACCTAAGGTGTATGCAGTAACCACAGATTCACGCCTGGAGCAGCAACTCAGACATCTCTCAGAGAGACTCCTGACCATAGAGAATGAATTAAGTACACTCCGCAGGGTTGTGGGTTGGATAAAAAACAATAAGGAAAGTTCCAACAGAAGTAGGGCAAATTCTCGGAGTCAACGTTCAAATTCCAAGCATTGGAGAGGCGAATCGCGTGAGTGTACAAGGACCACGCGAGTGGTGCATACCGCATCGCAAATACGCCGAGTTTGGAAAATGTCAGGAGGAGAGATGCACGTTTCCAAAGTTGGGTGATCCCTGATGGAAAGGAAGTAGTCTTCCAGTAGCCTGGTCGAAGCTGCCGGAAAACTAATGAAGCCCCCGCTAATAGGAGCCGTACGGGGGGTTGCGCATGCAAGGCTCCAAGGTATGCATATTCGTGGCATACTAAAATCATCGAAGTTAGGTTCGGAGGCATCGATGGAAGAGACGCGCGGTAATACAGTCCGTAAATCTGTTAGATTTCGGCTGGCAGGTAATCTTAAAGAGGTTGCTAGTCATAGCAACAATAAGTTCGTTATAACTGATGAACTTAGCGGCTTAAATTTCTTAATAGACACGGGTGCAGAGGTGAGCATAGTTTGATCTGATGTGGTGGAAATTGATAGCCCCACATTCGATTACCAACTATGGGCTGCTAATGGAAGTCCAATTGAGGTTAAAGGAGTTAAAGAATTGTCAGTGACATTGGGGCAGAAATCTCCATTTACGTGGAATTTTCTGGTCGCGGATATAAAGGATAGCATCATTCGAATGGACTTTTGATCCATTTTAATCTCGCTTTAGATCCCAAATCTAGGACCATTGGACAAAGCACTGGGATAGTGATTTATGCTGAGACTGGGACCTCAGTAGTTAGGTCAGTGAGACTACCCAAACCCGTCGTCGCCGATGACTTGGCGGATGTCATCGAGAAACACCTGGCCGTGCTTCTGCCTTTCAATGCTAAACGCAAGGGTTTAAAGACAGGTATAGAACACCAAATCGAGTTGGTGGAGCCACTACTTTGTTCGCCGAAGTCTCAACCGTTAGCACAACATAAGCAGCAGGTTGCTATTGAAGAATTTAAGCGGTTGAGAGAAGAAGGAATTTGTAGGCGTTCAAATTCCAAATTTGCATCTCCAATAGTGGTTGTTCCCAAACCTGAACCAGGTCAATGGAGGGTTTGTGGTAAATATCGTCTATTGAATTCGGTAACGAAAGGCGATTCGTATCCTCTACCGAACCAGAGTACTTTGCTCAGAAATATAATGGGGTATGAGGTATACACAACGTTAGATCTGCAGAAGGCGTACTATCAAGTACCTATGGAGGCAGAATCTATACCGCTCACAGCAGTGCGATTCCCTGGAGGAGGATCGCATGAATTCTTATGTATGCCTTTTGGGTTGAAGAATGCAAGTCAGACATTCCAGCGTCTAACAGAGGAAGTTCTTCAAGACTGTTCATTTGCTAGAGTGTATATAGATGACATCATTATATATAGTCAATCTAGGGAGGAACACCGGGAACATTTGGACAACGTTTTGTCTAAGCTGGAACATTATGGATTCATTGTGAAACCAGAAAAGAGTAGGATTGGTTGCTCTACCGTAAAATATCTTGGACACACCATTTCCAAGGATGGAATCAAGCCCTTGGAAGACAAGGTACAAACAATCAAGGATGTGCCAGAACCTAGAACTTTACGCCAGTTGCGTAGATTTTTGGGCATGATTAGCTACTATCGTCGGTTCATACCAGGTTTAGCTGGAAATTTGGTGTCGCTAACTCGACATTTTGTTCGTGAACGGAGCACGATCAAGAAGTCCTGGCCTATTAATTTTAGCCATGACGACAAGGAAAAATTCCAGAGGGCCAAAGATCTGTTAAGCCAAATAACCACATTAGCACCTGTGGATTGGACTAAACCGTTTGAGCTGGTCACAGATGCTTCTGATGTAGCCATAGGAGCAGTGTTACATCAACGGGAAAATGGTATAGTCAAGCCGATTGCATTCTATAGTCGGAAACTCCAAGATCGCGAGAAGCGATATGATACGCTTGGAAAGGAGTTACTAGCATTTTATTCTGCAGTGTTGCATTTTGAGCATTATCTAGATGGACATCAGTTTATGATATTAACTGATCATAAACCGTTGTTGAGTATCCTTGGGAAAGCGAATAGGCTAAATTATTCTCGGCGGGTGAATTCACAAATAACCCGACTCGCAGACTTTGATTTTACCATTGCTAACATCTCAGGAAAAGAGAATTTGGTGGCAGATACTCTCAGTAGACCAGACGTACCAGATGAAGATATGATTCGTTCAGAGTCAGTCGTATGCTCTATTGTATCTTCTAATGATTTTGTCCAGCGATTGATGGAAGCACAAGGTCTTGATCCTTTAGTAGCTGTGTTGGAAAAATATCCTGCATATACACGCAGGAAGATTGGAGATAAGTGGTTATTATGTGAAATCTCCAGGAGCCAACCTAGACCTTATGTACCGTTAGAATTAAGGTATAAGGTAATTCAGCAGCTACATGAATTCAGTCATCCTTCCATTAAAGCAACTATCAGGATGGTCACTGATAGATATGTATGGCCTAAGATGTCGAAAGACATAACAGTCTGGATAAGGACATGTGCCCGGTGTCAAACTTGTAAAGTTTGGCGTCATACCAAAACTGAAATTAAAACGATTTGTATACCAGCGAGTCGTTTCATGCATGTTCATATTGATATAGTAGAAATGCCTGAGATTTCTGGCCAAAAGTATTTACTCGCGATGGTCGATCGGTTCAGTCGTCAGTTTGAGGTAGCAATCCTGAAGGACAACTGAGAATCAAGAACAATGCGATATGAATATGAAATCTGGTGAAGTACCAGCACAACTTGTTGAAACTCGGTCTGGAAGAGTCGTCAAGAAACCGAATAATGAAGACTACATCATGTATGGTTAATCATCTTAAACATGAGGGTGTATGTAGAGGTTAAATTAATTATTGGACACCAATTAACCTCTCATATAAAAATAAATCAATTTTTATTTTTGGACATTTGATGTTATCGCTGGTTTCGTAAAGCAATATTGTAATTTTTGAAAAATATTGTAATTTTTTTGGAAGTTCTTTTGTTCATATTGTCGAAGTTTTGGACTTGTCTTGTCGTAGGAAAATGAGAGAGTTTTTGATCTGAGTTTCTGAATTGCACAAGCGGGACACTGCGTGGTTTTACTCCGACTCTTTGTGAATAAAACATTATAATCTTCTTCTCGATTTGTTCTTCTTAATTATCATCGAAAGGAACCACAAATTTGCTTTGGGTATTTAACGTAAATATTTGTTTTAAGGTCTCAATCATTCTGGTTCAGTATCCTGTGGATATCAGCGTATCCGGGTAAGCTTACTTAATTAATATAATATATAAATTACAAGTAATTTAATAATATCATGTCTGGTTTATTAAATACTGAGGATACGGAGCAGTTGGCTAGCGGACTTAAGGATTGCAGCTTAAGAGATAGTTCAGAGGAAATTATGTGTTCCAAGATAGATGATCATTCCGCATATATGGATTTTCCGGGCCTGGCATCCAAGAGACCCCCTTATGGTAGTGACCAAAGGGCCTCTACAGTACTAAATAAAAGTTATTACAAACTTACTTTCTCTTTTTGTTTGCATCTACTTTAACTTTTTTGGCATAACGCGCCTCAGCCTTTTAAAATGTACCTACAATATTATTCAGTTATTCAGTTTCATTAGTTGATAAAATACATTCTGTTAGATACTACTAACATTCAAGTAAATACTCTTAGTCTCTGTATCAAGCTAAACCTGCCCACAGTATTTATTAATGCAAGAACTATTTAGGTTTCATTTTATTTCAGTTTAAACTGCCCTGGTGTGATGTTTGATGGTCTATTTGACCACAAATTTAATCAGTTGTCCGTAGTATTTGATGCGAACTCAGCGTTGTTTGCCTATTTCTGTTAGTTCAACTGTGATTTTTAATTTTCATTGTCTTTTTTACCTTTTAATTTTTGTCTATAAATGTTTCATAGGTATCATTTATGTTTATGTTCTTGTATAACTCGGTATTAATTCTACTTCTATTTAAAATTAGTTTTATCACATCTGTACTAATTGCCAGTTTTTTAATTAGTTTAATTTTTAAAGCTGTTTTAAAATTTGAACAATATTATTTTGGTGGTGTAAATATTAACTATATCATATTTAATGGCAATATGTGTGGGATATCAGGCATCCAACTATGCAAAGTGTTTGTTCCAGAATATAAATTTGATGCCAGCATTGAATATTGAGCATAAACGCTTTCGGTCTATCTCATGAAATTACAATAATCAAGGCTGCGATAGTGATATAAACACCTGACCGATTATGTACATACAATTGTTAATGCAACTAATGTTCATTCGGCATCATTACTGAATAGCATACAATGCCTGCCAATCAAAGCCAGTTAAAATTTATCCTTGTAGTTCATAATTTAGAAGTAACTTATAACTTTTCCTTTTTTACGTGCTTATGTGTTCGAAAGATTTAAAGACGACTTGTCTATATCATCACTTGACAGTCAGGAGAAGCATGAAATTTCTGCAAGACTACACAAACTTAGTCGTCTGTGTGATCGATTGGAGAGCGAAATTCAACGTGACCCCGATGAAGATGAGCAAAATCTCAACTCCAATTGGGCAGACGAAACGCTTTCCGCTGTTGGGCAGTCAGAAACCCTGGGGCCAGCCAAAAGACATCCGCTCACTGAAAGTGACCAAAATGCTGATAAAATCAACCAAAGAGGCATTGAACATGATTCACCATGTGCAGGCAATGATCGCTCAGTTGATGTAGGCTAGAATTGTTAATTTTCCGTTAAAAAGCTTTTTGTTTGATTTAAAGGACATTTGACCTCCAACCATGCTTTCTCGTTTCTTTCAATTTGCACAATATATAAAACGCCACAATAATTGGATTATAGCATGCTGGCAATCACAGACTCAACAAACAAACACACGCCATTAAACAACCGGTGAAATCCTATTATGTGCATAGAAAATGAAGTTCAGTTAACATTATTGATTATTTCGTTAAGCCAGCATCAAAAAAAGCTACTTCTTTAAGAGAAGAAACCCGACACAAGTTAAAAGGTTCCACAGAAAGACTTTTTTGACTGGAAAAAAGTAACACGCATTTATGTATTAATAGCAACTACACAATTAGCCAAATTATTGTGAGTATGTGGCGCAGTGCCTGTTCCAACTGAAGAACAGACATTAAGCTTGCAATAAAATCATCACTGGAACTTCAGTTTTAATTGGGAATTGCTTTCTGGCCCGAACCTGGCCAAGCATGATTTAAAACTTGTTACTTTAAACACTGAGCCACCCTACGGCATGCCACAAACAATCTTTTAATTATATAATAATTAATGTTTCTCGGTTAGCCCTTCCTTAATGTGGAAATTATATGACACCACTTTAGACTTAGAGTCCCTACTAATCATCCCCAGGTTTTCATTGTAGAACAAACACCACGCTATCTGGTGAAGTGGTATTTAATTGAACATTTATGTAATTAAACAAACATTAGCTGTGCGAGGCGGTGATAAGAATTATTTAAGGCAAGGTTGCGATCGTGATATAAATATATGTCGCATTGTGTACATACATTTGCCAATATAAACTAAACATTGTGTAATGTAGAAAAGGCAATTCATCCAGTAAACCGGTTTCGTTCTTTTTGGGATTTCATCACGTACTGTCGGTCTACTGGATGAATTGCCTTTTCATATTACACAATGCTTGGTTTATATATATATATATATATATATATATTAGGCTCGTTTGTTCAAGATGACACATGTATATATCTGCCGGGAGGGGTGCAATTCAGCTTCCCGTAGCTACACCATTGATCTGACGCTAGTATATCACTTCAAATGTAAGTTGCACGTTTTTTGTGAATGCTAATATGAGGTCTTTGATATCATTGGTGTATATACGAAAATCATAAAACTCATTTCTAATCAGTTCACACAAGATCTCTGTTGTCTTATCCAGTGGTATGTTTGTAAATAAGGATGAGACGTCAAGCGAGACTATTTTTTCCCCTGTAGAATGTTCTTTCTCTTCTGGACAGTACAAGATGACATCCCAGAAAGGACAAACCCAATCTACAGGATCAATTGCCTTTTCTATATTACACAATGCTTGGTTATATATATATATATATATATATATATATATATATATATATATATATATGAAATTGAACAAACAACCGAATTAGTAACTACTTTAAATAACTTTAATTGATAAGGCTTGAAACCCGACATCGTTCAAATGCGAAATAATAGCTTGCATTGACAAAACTATTTAAATGCAATGTATAAATGCATACATAAAAATACTACGCGCTGGGAAAATGCAAAGGCGTTGTTTGAATGGAAAATTCGTACCATATAAAAAAGATGTAAAACGTGTTGTATGATAATACAAAATTCATGCTTTGAAGAATAAATCAGATTAAATAGACAGTGTAATAAATTAAATTAAAATCTAAACAAATATCCGTTTAATTGGTGAGGCCGCTGCACGTAAGCTTAAACCATTCGGATCATCTAAACCAACAATGTACGGTCTAATAAAACATATGAAAATGGTTATCCTATGAGACCAATATTATCAAGGGTAAATTCTCTGTTCCATAGTCCGTATACTGGAACCATTGCGTAGATTGCTAGCTCATTATTCGGTTGCCAATTCCTTTGAGTTTATAAACTGAACTCCCGATATAAATGCTAAAAACAAGATTATTGTGTCTTTTGATGTTACGACTTTGTATAAAAATGTTCCATTTGAAATTCAAAATGAAATAAAAACAGAACTATATTAGCACTTTTCAACCAATAAAATTCGAGGAAAATGCAAATTGTAAGGCAAGTGGCAAATAACTCATTCTTGAAATTATGTTTAAAATGTAATGTTTACCCAAATGCTCCAGATTCAAACTACCATTTCAGCTAGATAATGTAGGAAAAGTTCTGAAATGGGAACTTTCTGAAAATGTAATTAAATTAAAAATAAAAAGGCAAGATAGATGGAAAATTTAACAAATTAGAGAAAAGACTCGAAAAAGTTATGTGATGTTCTTCATATTACATACAATGGACTTTAAATCCATAGAAGGATTCACTGATATGGCTAGGAAAAAGGAAATTCATAAGGTTAGATAGGGACATGAGAAGAAAATAGCAATTTTTGGAATTTATAAGCCTCCGAGAAACCTTCCAAACGATTTTCTTGTATCTAAACGGGAATTAATTTATCATCTATGGAGCTGAGGGATAATGTGATGAGAATACTTAACCTGAGACTGAGCACGGCCATTCCTATGGAATACATACCTAAAAATGTAATTATTACGGAGCCTGTTAAGATCACCTAATCCCTCACAGAAAATGGTAAAACTAAATTTGAATTGGATGTTGCCAAATTAAAGTTATAACGCAGACAGGATAAACAGAATAAATTGAGATCAAATATTTTTATTTAATAAAGTAATATGTTTTTAAGCAGAAAAAGGTTGAGCAAAAGTGCTAATGAATCAGACGGATTATAATGATGATAATGATAAAATGGACGTACAATTAAATAATATAGAATGTCTACATTGAATTAAATAAAGACCCAACAGATAAATATTAAAGTCAGGTAAAAACTTTAATAAATTAAATGATTGGGTCTGGATAATTAGATTTAGTGCTAGGAAACTCAGCAGTACAAGTGGACACAGTCCCTCCTAGAGGATTTGGTTTGGTAAAGATTCATAAGCAAGATAATCCATTTAAGATAACTGTGAATGTTAAGAATTCTGCAACTTATAAAATGTAAAAATTTCTATGCCATAGCATAAGAAAATAGACCTATTTTCTAGATTATACATTAAAGAACACTTACCACTTTACTGACAATATTAGAAATCATAAATTACTTGAGAATGATAAACTGAGAAGAAAAATATATTTATAGGAAAGATACTTACTCAGGTATCCTTCTGAATTTCTACTCTAATCACCAGTATGAGATTAAAATAGGCATTAAAAGCATAGAGCTCTGGGTCTACCGGATTCCAGAATAAATATAATAATTATGACATCAACAACGAAATACAACATACGGACAGTATTAAAACAATCACTTACTATAAATTTAAATGGTCTTTACAAAGATATTTAAATGAAATATTAAATTTATACAAGTGATTAATACATATAAATGTTTATTTAGCTGATATACTATTCGTTATTGTCAGCCCCGTATTCGGTCTTGTCCAAATAGTGGAGTAACTTAATATTCCATCAACAGTTTTATTAACCTCACTCTCCCTATGACCTATTGCAAACAGGTTGAGATTAGGTAAACCTGGAATTGAAGATTATTGTAATATAATGGAAATGTTGTTGATCCTTTTACGCATTCCGAGAAACAATTTAAAATGTCGTGACATCACGGATAGGCATACATGTCAATCCATTCGTTTCACATATATCTATTGTATAAATTTTAATTTTGATTAGAGTACACATATATGCGTGTATATGTTTGTGTGTGTTTGTATAGTTTCGTGCATACATGTGAGTATAAGCGAATATCTATTAAGGCCGGATATTGAGGCAGAAAATAAAACTACTTTAGGAAGTAAAATTAAATATAGATATATTTGTCTTGAATGTGGATATCACATTAGCCACAAGTTGTTTTCTCTACGAGTATGGTGTCAACTCTGAAGTTGAGACTGGAAATGAAGTCCCGAAAATTTGGATAATCGTTATTCAAAATAATTTGTGTACACGCAGTGTAAGAATGGCTTTAGAGTCACGGGACCTGTGAGAACCCATTAATCAATTAAAAAAGCAGCTGTGCACCTGTAAATGTAAAGGAAAGAAGATTTTACCGGCCTACAAGTGCTATCAATTGTCCCGCAACCGAAAATTGTGGTATCAACTCCGACGATGACAGCATTACACAAAAGTCAATTCCTTTTAAGAAATATATGAATTGAATAAACCATTGAAATTAAAGTTCACACCGATCCCAAGTCATATTTCACGCTAGCTTATTTTACTATGCACAAAATATTTACAGTATTATATACCAGTTAGATGCTGTTTGTTGCGGGGAACTAATACATATGCAATTGTGCATAAGGTGTTTTGCACTTATTGACAAATTAGTTCAAATATGACTAGAAGGATAAATTAAAGTCAGTATGAATGGAAGGTATAATCTAGTGTGTGTGAGTCATAAACTTGTTATTGTTAATTAATTACGCAGCAGTAAATTGAATGTGAGCGATATTCTGAGGATATGTAAACATACTTCGACAACTCTGCTTTTGCATAATTTTCAACTAATACAGAATCTATTTGGAATCCCAAACAGACTGACGGAAGTGTGTAACAGTCAAAACTCCAAACAAACTGTGACTTTATCCGCTCGTGAGAGCTCGCATCGCGTCGAACGTAAGCGAAGACAAAGTATGGCTGTTTCGCCAAGTCAGATTGGATTGGGCAGGTCGCAAATAGAGTGGGGTAACGCCGTTAAGTCCGGGGAAGGCACATCAAGGAGAAGTTCAACAGGCAATTTCCAATGCAACCAACGCAGACTGTCAAATCGGCGCAATTCACAGGTATCGTGAATGTTAACACTGATTATCGGCACGTATCCATATGATTGAAGTATTGCTTCTTAACAGGGAAAACGTTAAAAATAAAGGTAGTAAAAATTTATAGCAGAATGTAAGACAAAGATTATCAACGCAAATAGTAAAAAATTAGGTCTTCCTAATGTGAAGTGGATTTAGTTGAACTGAGCGTTTTACAATAAATTATAACAAAATGAATAAAAACGCGTTATTTACAATAAATTTAATGTCATTATAGGACAGTCTTGTGTTTTACATCTTAGTTCTTTTGTTTACTATGCAATTGTATTCATACCGGAACTGTTCATAAATTCCATAAAACATTTTGGCGTTTTAGTTGCATTTTCATAACCCACCATCAAACTTGGCATCATTTCCACGCACAAATATAAACACGGGATAAAAAATAAATAATGCAAGTATAAATAATGTATAAATAATGTAATTTGCGTTAATTAACATTTAACTAATATTATATATACACATACCAATTTTCAATTGAGTCCATACATTAGGTGTGCCAATTTAGCGCAAATATTCAGGAAACTTAATCATAATATTTGTTTTGACCCAGTATTCGATTAATTAAACTATGTTAACTTTACTATTTAATCTTAATGTTAAACAAAACAGAACCATATATACGCATCCGTAGATACCGAGAATCGTTACATTGCTCTCTCATGAATTCGAATAATTTTTTGAATTTCTGAACTCCAATCCACCATTTTGGAACGCTCAACTTACAGGTATGTTACCCTAAAGATAACTTACTTAGAGCCGATAAAGTAATCAAAGTTTACTAAATTGAATAAATAAAAAAGTAAGTTGAACTTACTATCAAAGAAAGAAACTGTGGAGGTCGAAATTAATCAAAGAAATAAATAATTGTGTTCAAATTAAGAAGGCATTTGAAAGTTGAGAGAGTGAAGAGCCTTATGTCAAAATTTAGAATTTTTACGAAGGATAAATGGTGTGGGTTTATAGAGTCCAACTCAAATTACCAAAGCAATGTTTTCAAAGTGTTACTTAATGTAGCTTATAAAGAGTAATTAGGATTTTAACGAATACGGCCGAATGCATTATCGGATTTTTCAACTTTTTAAACTTTTATGCGAAATACTTCGTTCTTCCGATACATTTAACCTTCTCATACTAATAATAGACAATACCTCATTGAAAACGTGGCTCTGCGATTTTTCAACTACTGCTACAAACATAATATTGTTCTTCATTTTGTTTCACTCGATCATCTGATTAACCTGGTCTATTAACTAAGATTCAATATGGAGATCTGCTTACACTCTTTCCAATCAATTTGATGATCTGTCTCCTGTGTGCGCTTAGCTAGCTCTGACCTCTGAATATCATCATGGTTACATGTGGCTTTATTTCTTACCTTAATGGAGCACACCGTCTCTCCTGCATACTTCAGATTGCAATCTCTGCGCGGTATTTCATATACCCGTTATGTGTTCATGAGATTTATTCTGTCATTTTGGTTTGACAGTTTAATTCCGACGGTGAACCTTTGTTTCAATACAGTTCTGATATATTTTGTTCCTATTGTTCATATTGTCCTACCCATTTTGGAGCTTGGTTCTAGAAAAGTCCTACGTTAATTTTTGGTTTCTCCTGCTTTTACTGTGTGGAATCAAATTCAAAACTCTTTATTAATCTCTTCACTGTCGTTTATATTCATACTTTTGTGTATATATTCAACGTACTTTTATTTAAAATAAGGTATTCTAAGACTTCTTGATGCAATAGAATTTAAAATGCATATTTTCACAAAATAAAGACGAACAGAGTGAAATTAATGAGTCTACCGAATTATGTCTATTTTCCATAGACATTTTTGGTAATTTTACTTCAGTCCGTCTCAAATACACATCAAGGACTGGCATTGGCCCACCTTGTTTTTTGGCAACACGGGTTTTATGTCACATTTATCATTTTATAAATTAAATAATTTTTACAATTCATTATCACCACGTTGCCATATTACAAAAGCATCATCAAGGTACATTATAACCTGGTTTAATTTGAGAGGGGTTCTTTCTATGAGAGTTTTCTCAGTAGACCGCATAAATATGTTGGCAAACCAGGCACAATAGCCTGATCTGTGTTTTGACTAAAACATACTGAATTCCACTTGTTTTGTTTATTGAAATATTTCGGCGGTCATTGGCGACCACCATCTCTATTTCATCCATCATCACATGTTTTGAAAAAAACTGGACAGAAAATTGTCTCCCCATCGGCACGCATTTGCCTTGTTTTAATATTCATTTCCCCAGTAAAGTATGTACATCATACACCTATTTTCAGCATTTCAAACACGCTTCTTAATGACATACGACATCAATCTGATGCCTCCCAACATTCTGTTGAAAACCTTTCAAAATATCACTATGCAGCTGGCCTGGTAACGTATTTTGTATGCATAAATATGATACCCGAGGCAGCCAATATATCCCATTCATTTAACTTATAATCCTTGCTAAATTGTTCTCATGGCAGGTGTTCATTAAGGTTAGGTCTAAAACATAGCAACATTTCGTAATTCCATAACAAGGAAATTTAGACATCTTACAAATGGGTGAATTCGAGACATATAAATTTTTATTAATGCATAGCCAACTTAACGCGCTTTCGCTAAACCGTACATCCTATTTGGAATTGTAACTCTCTGCATAATTGATTCACCATGCTTCTTTTGATATTCTGCTGGCATAAACATTTTATCTATCAGAACATTTACCTCATATCGTAACATGTCTATAAGGTCTTCGTTTGTGGTATTATAAATTTCGTTATGTTTTAGTTCATTATATATCTCTTCTTCGTGTATTAACTGGTACGCTAGACTCCTTGCTCCAATGTTATCCACTTTTGCGCATTTAAAGCCCTGTGTGATTAATTCTTTACTAAGGGTATCAGTTTATATTTGACTTTATACTTCATATTCGCACGATTTACCACTAGAGGGGTCATTAAAATTTTCGTTTTCCCTGCTTCTGCGAGATGATTAGCAACGTTTGTGCTTCTGTAATAATAATCTCCTTTTACGGAAAGCTTGCCAAAGAAACGGCATTATTTATACCTCGGTTATGTACTTCTCTCTGGTACTCATTGAGTACCATCGAAGATAAATTTACCACCATTTCAGACGAATATATTTAAAATTCCCAGGCTTAGGCATTCAGATTCCTAGGCGTTTGCGTTTCTTCTTACGTCTTAATCGGATCTTATTCTTTTTTAATACTAGCTTTTTCAGTGAATTATGCTATGAAATTCATGACATCCACCTACACTTGAGAGAACAACTAATTCCTTATTTTTAACTAATCCCTAATTGTGTTCTTGATATAAGCACCTGACTCATTAATTACTTACATATGCCAGTATAAACTAGAAATGTATAGTGTAGAAAAGGCAATTCATCCAGTAGATCGGTTTCGTCTTTATTGGGAACTCATCATGTACTTGCCAGAAATTGCCACGGACAGGGCTCGAACCTGGGCACGTCTACTTCGGAATCTGGTGCTCTAACCACTGAGCCACCCTGCAGCACAATACACTATAAAAAATTTTCAGTTATATACTAACTAATGTAACTTGGTTAGTCTATTTTTGCTTTAGGTAGAGCCCATATGGCATCCAATTAGACCCAAAATTCCAACTAACCATCTCAAATCTGTCATTAATGAATAGAAACCACACCACCGCGTCAATTTCTGGCTAGCACATGATGAGTTCCCACTAAGGACGAAACCGGTTTACTTGATGAATTGCCTTTTCTACACTATACAACTCTTAGTTTATACTGACATATGTAAGTAATTAATGTATCAGGTGCTTATATCAAGACCGAAACCTTAATTATAAAAATTGTTATCACCGCCCGTGCAACCAGTGTTCGTTTAATCCCTAATTGGTTAATATTTTCGCTTATCTAAGTTTCTAGGTAAGTTTTTCATTAAACTCAAACAAAATTTCAGTTAAAGTGCTCTTCCAGCACCATCTAATTTAACTTTTAAAGTAAACTTCCGATAATTTTCAACAACGGTCTAATTTAAAGTCGATTCTAAAGCGAATATATTAGAAACTTCTAATTTTTGTTTGAATGAAAAAGCGTCTTTTCGCAGCGCATTTTCATTTGACGTTATTTCTATATTTCAGGCATTGAATCGAATTTTAGCTTTACTCACTTTTCGATTTCTAGTTCCAGAAATCGTCTTCAGCGCTCGTTTCATCGTCTGAAAATGGTAACACAAAAGGCACAATTAGACAACACATATGTTCCTTCAATATTACTATTTGAGAGACGATTTAATAAGCTCTGAGGATGACTTCTGCAATTAGAGATCGCAACGGAAGCACAACGCAAATCAGCTTCCAAACAATATCATAATAACGTCTAAGGGAGCTAAGATGCTCAAATACTCCGCCATTCATAGCAATTGATAAAACCGAGTGCCTCGATGTGGCCTCAAGAAGGAATGCAAGTTAATTAATAGAGAACGCCTCTGGAAATAAACAAAATTTGGTAGACTCATTAATTTCACTCTGTTCATCTTTATTTTGTGAAAATATGCATTTTAAATTCTATTGCATCAAGAAGTCTTAGAATACCTTATTTTAAATAAAAGTACGTAGAATGTATACACAAAAATATGAATATAAACGACAGTGAAGAGATTAAAAAAGAGTTTTGAATTTGATTCCACACAGTAAAAGCTGGAGAAAATTAATATAGGACTTTGCTAGCACCAAGCTCCAAAATGGATAGGACAATAAGAACGATAGGAGCAAAATATATCAGAACTGTATTGAAACAATGGTTCACCGTCGGAATTAAACTACCAAACCAAAATGACAGAATAAATCTCATGAACACAGAACGGGTATATGAAATACCGCGCAGAGATTGCAATATGAAATATGCAGGGAGAAGCGGTGTGCCCCATTAAGGTAAGAAATAAAGCCACATGTAACCATGATGATATTCAGAGGTCAGAGCTAGCTAAGCACACACAGGAGACAGATCAGCAAATTGATTGGAAAGAGTGTAAGCAGATCTCCATATTGAATCTTAGTTAATAGACCAGGTTAATCAGATGATCGAGTGAAACAAAATGAAGAACAATATTATGTTTGTAGCAGTAGTTGAAAAATCGCAGAGCCAAGTTTTCAATGAGGTATTGTCTATTATTAGGATGAGATGGTTAAATATATCGGAAGAACGAAGTATTTCGTATAAAAGTTTAAAAAGATGAAAAATCAGATAATACATTCGGTTGTATTCATTCAAATCCTAATTACTCTTTACATGCTACTTTAAGTAACACTTTGAAAACCTAGCTTTGGTAATTTGAGTTGGACTCTATTAATCAACACCATTTATCCTTTGTTAAAATGTTACATTTAGGCCTCAATAATGAATTTTGGCAAGATGCCTTTCACTGCCTAAAATTCGAAATACTTTCTTAATTTGAACACTGTCATTTATATCTCTGATTAATTTGACCAGCACAGTTTCATTTGCTGATATTAAGTTAAACTTACTTTGTTATACATTTAAATTCGAAAACAACCAACCTGCAATATTGAGTATGCAACCAGCTCTTTAGATTAACATATCTGTAAGTTGGGTTTTCTAGAATGAAGGATGAGAGAGCAGAATTCGAAAGCATGACAAGGCAACTTAGAGTAAATTACAACATTTATTCAAAATGATGTCTTATTTAGAGAGTTGCATGCATTATTTTATTTGCTATTTCGTGTTTATTTGTGAGAATTAAAACACTTGTTTGGTTAATAGAAATTGTGATTTTATTGTTATCTAAAGCTCGCAACCTTGATATTAATAATGTTTAACATCACTCGCGCAACCAATGATGGTATATTTTATTTTTAAGTTGTTGCCAGGGCAGACAAATATGGTACCCAAAAAGGTAGGTAAATTTTAGAATACATAATTCGATACAAATATCTGCGTTGTAAATAAAAATTGCATTGATACAGAAACTTGATTAGACAATAAATTTATTCCCGTAGTTATCTTTTTTAAAGTGGTGTAGGAAATAATACGATAAACAGTGAAATCATGGAAAACGTGAATTGACTTCGTATAAACTAATTATCTGCAGGTAAGCATATGTTTGACTGTTGTGCTCGCTTTCGTGTAAGTATTGATATAGATATTGCTTCATCTACTTCTATCAAACCAACTCCATTTTAAGATTTTAAATACTATTTTTATGCTTGCTAAGATTAAAATCTATTTCTCATTACTTTTTGATTTTAGTCGAGCCCAAGCTTTTAAATTTGTGTTGCTCAAAAATAATTTTCGTTGATTTAGTATGACAGTTAGGAGAAGCTTATACCTAGTTAAACACTTTTACCTATTTTAGGCTAAATTAAAAGGACAAGTGAATTTTTTAATTTATAAATTGCTTAGTTGGTACTGAAAAATTTATGTACGTAATGGGATGTGTGTTTATATTAAGACTGAAACCTTGATTTAAATAATTTTTATCACCGCTCACGCAAACAATATTCATTTATAGTACCCTATCCATGTGCAAAAAGAAAGATACTAATGGTAAATAAAATAGAAAAATTTACCATAAACAAATCTGGTCTGCACAATATTTGTATTACAGATTTTTCATGCCTTTTCAATATAAATTATCAACCGTTCACGTCTGTTTTTCAAGAATTGACAGATTGGTTAGTCCCGATTCAAATGGCAATAAATATACTAAAGCAATAAACCGATGAATGTCTAATGGGTATCCTAGACAATTAATTGAGCTAATTATTAAATCGTGAAGTCAGCATAAACAGACGTATTTCGAAACAGAAAAGAGAGTCGTGTAACTGAACATCATATTTAAGTCGGATGCATTTTACCAAATAGCAATGCAGCTAAACGACGAATGTTTTTTAATGTAATACACTTGCTTTACCAGAAATCAAAGAGAAACAGCCGTTAATGTCGACATAAAATTTTAATAACTAATATACATTCGCAAGTTTTCTAGCAACTTACGTATGCCGATCGACCAGACGGTAAATTACTCGAATGGAAGAACATTGCAGCTTAAACGCCGGTTTTAAATAAAACGGTAAATACACGTCTGCAATTGCACAACACATCGTTAACCCCTCATACGTATGTTCTCCTGACGGAACATTAAAGATAATTACTAAATACGATAACAGAAGAGAGTTAGCCATATACGAACCCTTATGGATAAATAAATTGCATCCGGATTTATGCAAGTAGAAGAAGGATATTTAGGCATTGAGCTTGAATTGGATGTGGTACACGCAATTGATTGGTTGTTCCCTTATTTCACACCCTCTCCATGTTTAAACTTTTATATTTTGTTTTACCTTTCAATTTATATATAAGTTGTTTATTTGCAGATATTTGAGAAGAATATGAGATAGAAACGGTTGTTGTATCTGATAAATTTTCTGTTTCGCTTTTCACATGGGAAGGGTACTATGAATTTTATTAAGGCTCGCATTCCAAAAGAATATTCATTTAATTATATAAATTTTCAATTTTAATATCACGTCCACAGGTGGCGTTGTGTCTGTTCATTAATCACAAATTGATAGTGGTTATTTGGAACTTTAGGTCTAATGGGATGCCATATAGGCTCCGCCTGAAAGAAAATTTAGTTATTACATAACTGTAAATTGTGTGTAGAATGCGGAAATGTGTCTCAGTAGTTGGAGCATCAGATTCCGAAGCAAACGTGTCCAGCTTCGAGCCCTGTTTGTCCTGACAATGGTATGTACACAATGGGACCGGTGTTTATATCAAGACCCCAGCCTTGACTTAAATAACTGTCACATGACAAACAGTAGTCTGAGGAAGGTACGCGGAAATGGACATCGAAAACTTTCCATTGAAAATAGGAACCAGGAACAACCTTATGTTGGTGAAAACATGGATCGCGTAATTATGATATACCCGGTACTACTACAAATTATTTCTTTTAAATAAGAAGCGATACCGGTGTCAGTTTATTGGTAACCATAATGATGATAACGGCACGCCACCAAATAAAGCGCTCAATATTCTATTTGTAAGTTACCTAATAGCTTGAAAATTGAAGAGTTTAAAACAGAAAGCTTGAGCTCATTTAACTTTAATATAACTTAGTGATTTTTAATAGAGCAAATCCGTTATGAATAAATCTGGATATACACTCCCACGAGGTATACAATGGATATGTCAATTAGGCCTCCTAATATACCATATTGTGCCTTTTAAAACGTAAACCTCCTATTATGACATATTTCGGCTTATTTTTACAAAGTAGGCCTCCTATTATCCCAGGTTTAGGCCTCTAAGAAGTTCTCCTATTATACAATATTTCGACTTTTAAAAAGTAGGTCCCCTATTATGCCATTAAGTTGCAACATCTTTATTCCGCAACTAAATTAATAAACGAATTTGTGTATAAATCAACATAAACAGATGAACGGTGCACGCATGTCATGTGTGTATTGCACTTCATTTTTTTTGTTGCTTAATGTTTACATTTATTTCAACTTAATCTCCATTACTCTTTAATTTTTTTTATATAACGACCTAGATACAATAGTCGAGTTGAGTTCTGGCGAAAATAATTTCTTTAACTCGTGATCTATAGACCAAGCTGGGCTTGTATTCGTCCCAATGGAAATGCGGTTCTATCACATCTTTGTTTACTGGCGACGTTTCGGTGCTTACTTTCCAGCACCATCTTCAGGCAACTATACACAGTACAATACTCACAATAGCAGATTTAAGCAAATAGACCAGTTTTACTAGAAAATTATGCTCAAATACGCAATTTATTTATAAATTTAAACTACAACTTGTTGATAACTTACTTACTTACTAAATTTGATTTCCATATATATTCAATGCGGTTTGATCCTCGATAGTCAGTTTACCATCGTACTCTGATACTTTTTACTTTACTTTATTGCGGCTGACTCCTTTTGGAGGATAAGCCGGCTCTACATTTCATGGAGTTTCTTGGGAATTTGGTACAAGTGGTGTCCCCTCACCACTCGGCTTTTTGATCGAGGACGCACCTCTAGCCTTTGCACATCCAAGCGCAGTCTGCAAGGCAGCAGTAAGCTGGATGGTTGCCGGTGGCTGTTGAGAGCTCATTCGCCATTCGGAAGTACTGGGTACTGTCCAGGAGTCCATGTAATCCTGTGGCTGTTGAACCCTTTTGTGGCGGGGAACACACGCCGAGTCATGGTGCCGTCGTCGGGCTCATGTGGTATTTTATAGAAGATCCGATTGCCGGTCGGAAGTCCACCACGCCCTGGTGACACCACCGCCATAGCCCCGTTAGCCCATGTACGATCGGCCATCGAGACATGGTTGACACCGTCGTACCACATTGAGGAGGGGATGGACTTTACGACTAGTTGATAACATCAACTATAGTTCAGCCTTTTTAAATTTTTGCTAGATCTATCTTAATTTCCAGTGGTTATTACGAATGGTGTGGAAGCAATCGGAGTGATGGCACCACGAAGCCGAATTCAACGCCTGCTTTGGAATGCGAATCAATCGGATCATTGCGGAACTGAGATCTCAAATCGACCACCCATGAAAGAAAATCGTTGATCCGTCAAATAGTTCAGCCCCTGCTTGTTCTAGATTGCTGCAGAATAACCCAAAATACTACAATCTTCCTGGTTAGCCAGGAGAGTACTCCTACCAATTAATTGATTTTAGGCACAAAGTTAATGCGTTTCTAGTCTTATTGATTCTGTTTATAATGATGCTGATGCTAT
The DNA here is from genome assembly GCA_029291075.1 of Eudiplozoon nipponicum. Taxonomy (NCBI): domain Eukaryota; kingdom Metazoa; phylum Platyhelminthes; class Monogenea; order Mazocraeidea; family Diplozoidae; genus Eudiplozoon; species Eudiplozoon nipponicum. The sequence goes on along the minus strand of JAQBSW010001333.1, from coordinate 40,618 downwards.
CTTTTGGCCGTCTAGACCCACAGGTTTCAACTAAACATCGACAATCTGTCATTATTGATGCCTTATGAGATCCACTTAAAAGAAGAGAAGACTAACCGAGTTACATGAGTTAGTATATAATTGAAAATTAGGTGTAGATTGCCGCAGGGTAGCTCAACGGTTAGAGAACCCGATTTCGAAGAAAACGTGCCCAGGTTTGAGCCCTGTCTGCAGCAAATTCTGGCCAGTACGTGATGAGTTTCCAATAACGACGTAACCGGTCTACCGAATAAATTGCATTTTATACACCATACAAGTCTTAGTTTATACTGACAAACGTGCGTACTTCATGGGCCAGGTGATTCTTATCAAATTTAAAATTTATTTTTAATTATATTTGCAATAACTTTATATAACAGGCTCCGCTGGATATGATGATGCCATCGGGCAAATATGCAAACAAGCCGTTGATTGTTGTTGCTATGGAGACAACCTTGTCACCGCGTCACGCCACCTCTAAAAAAACGTCATTAACAAGCGGAGAATCAGTGTCAATTTCCCGAAGAAGCAGTGCTAGTCTTGTCAGCCAATGTAAGAAAGAAAAAAACATCGAATCAAAGCATCACAAGAAAGCTACTGGTACAATATCAAGATCTGGATTGAATAGCGTAAACGAGACAGTCCATCTGAATTTACCTGATAGGTCAACAGACCAGCAAAAACGTACCAGTAACTGTTTAAAACCTGACAGAAGACGAAGCATTGAAAACCGAAGACGTTCTAGTGCATTTAGCCTTAAATTAACTGAACCAAGCAAGAAACCATCCACTTGTAGAGACGAAATTGTAAAAGTACAGAGTACAGCCACTAATCACGAGAAGGATAACAACGCTGAAGAAGAAAATATTGAAGTAAGCAAAGGCATCATTGGTAGACCAATTGGCAAACAGCTCGACAGAAACGGGCTGACGCATATCACTGACATGATAAAACTGCCAAATTATATGACAAAATCAGAGTCGAAATCGAAACAATACGCTGTTCGGTTATGGATAAATAAAGTGCGCCATGTTTGGATGCCGACAACGAATTCAACCAACAAAATAGAACAATTTAGTGGGTTGCAATATGTACCAGCCTGTGTATAAATAAAGGAGAATCAGACAGCATATGACAGTTTTATCCCACAAAGCTATTCAATAGGCTCATCTTTCATAACCAACATTTCTTTTTAAAAATTAAAGTGACAAAATCTACTATCAGCGCGTGAAATCGAGTACAATAGTTTTGTCTTATTTTAAGACAAAAACGAAGCTATCACACGATTTTGCGAATCAAGAATATTGACTTTAATAAAATACCAAGCTAATAACATCGCAACTAGTTTCACAACATTGCAAAACCACTGTCCGTGCATCTAACTGATCCATTGTTTCGAGACTATTTCTTTCCCGTTGAAATACTTAACACGCAGATTCACAATTCTTCTTGGTGTCTTTTTTATTGATTTTTCGATCGAAACGCCGGTAGTCTGTTTCGAAATTCGAAAATCTAAACTACAACTGATATGAAACGGCTGTAGTTGGTAGCAAGATATAAGACGCGCAGATTTTGCAAAGTCGAACGGTGTGTCGATCGGAATATCGAGAAATATTTTATTTAAATGTGTGTGATAAGTATTTCAACGGGAAATCGATAGTTTCAAAACGATGAACCATCGTCGCGCGGTGCGTGCACATTTCAAAAACAAATACGAAACACCTAACTGATTGTCATTTTGTTAGCTTTTGCTACTGCTCAAATAAATTGTGGTATTGATGTTTATCTTAATTACGCGAACTTAATTGATGAAATTTATATGACTTACCAGAAAATCTAAAATTGCTGATATGCAATTGTTCGTATAGTATTCGAAAACTCGTGTTGAAGACAGTATTTTAATACCAAACATTATTTCTAATTTTAACGAAAAAATAATTTCAAGTCAACAAAATTTCTGCCCAGCCTTATTAGCGTCGAACTGCAAAGTCTATCTGTCACTAAAAAAACCCGATTGCTTGATGTGATAACACAAAGAGTGAGTAAGCATTCCGGAATGCGATTGAACAGAGAATCGAACCATGCTTAAACCCAAGTTATATTACATTTGGTGTGCTAGCGCAAACTTATCAACTCAGAGGCTATTCGCGACATCATTCGTACATAAAGCTACTGAAACAAAAGTGAACCTTGTAAGCTTACTTGTTTCATGAGTGTTAATTTAATTTAAGAAATCAAGATCGAACTTCAAATTTGGACCAAAGCCGTAGAATTTTCAACCCAAAATTCGACAAGCTATTGAAATTCACAACGGTAACTTTATCAGGCGCTTCTCCTCGAGTAGTTGAAAATAAATGGGATTATGCATCCAGTTCTGCAAACAGCTATCCTTGTTAACGAAGGAGTTCATTATTGACATAGCCTTGGAGGAAATACTAGTATCCGGATGCACCTGACTTAGCCCCTTGTAGACATAGATGGCATAAGGTTCCTTCCTCTTCCTGCGCTTATTCTTCATGTCAGTCTTCGGCCGCTTTCTCTTCACAGCCTTCTTCGCAGCTTCACTAGAAACAACCTTTGGTGGCATGACTATAATGCAGAGCGATACCAAACAAATTGTTACAAGCGGCCTTGGCAAGTCGCCAAAGGGACACCTCGGGCTCATTATACCTAACCATTATGATAGCCAACCAGCAAGTGTGATTGGACCCGGCACAAAAATAGGCCCGGAAAACACAACAGACCAGGTAACCGTATGCATTATAGTAATGCCACCAAAGGGTGTTTCTGATTAAACTACGAAGAAGGCAGCCAAGTTTAAGCGGCAGAAGACTGACAAGAAAAATAAGCGCAGGAGGAGGAAGGAATCTTATGCCATCTATATCTACAAGGTGCTACGTCAGGTGCATTCGGATACTAGTATTTACTCCAAGGTTATGCCAATAATGAACTCCTTCGTTAATGATATATTCGAGCGAATTTCCGCTGAGGCCAGCAACTATCCTCATTGTTGACAGTAACATAGACGAGGCCCAGTTCACTGATGTTACTATCGCCTTAGTGACGAATTCTTGCTCTCATTCACTACGAGAATTCTTAGATGCCTACTCTGACTCTGAAATTGTGAAATAGAAAAGCCAGCTTAGTTCCTTCGTAAGACAATCGTTTGTTATGGCCATTTTGTGAAAGAAACTCCGATCACCGATTAGGAATGTATGTGTATTTATTTATGTACATAATCATATAATTAATCACGTAAAAATGTGACTTGATATTTTGCAATTCTTATTCGAGGTTTGAGCTATAACCCGGAGGTTCATTTATAGCGTGGTAGCAATATCAAACTTACTAGCAAATGGTAATTTACATAGATACTGAGTTCTGCGGGGCTCTAGGAAAAATAATTACATTTTTCCTTTAGAACGCCCATTGATCTTACAAAACTTTCGGAATTATTTACGGGTTTCGAAATTAATGATCGACAAACAAAAACAGGTAAAATAAATTTAAAAATTATGTAATCATGATTTTGGATCAGTGACAATAACCAATTCAAATTGGACAGATAAAAGAGAAATTCCCAAGGATTGTAATTAAATAACCGATTAGTGAGAGGTAAGCGTACAGTCCCACTAATAAGATAATCTCAGTCAAATATTCGTAATCTTTAAACATTAATTGATTGCGTGGGTGGTGGTAACAATTCTTTAAATCAAGTTTGCGAGCTTGAAGTAAACACCAATCCCATTTTATTTAACCAGTCATCGAACAACACAGCAAAACTACCGCTAGTCGCACGCACTGACGCGTTTCGACCTTCCATAATCATCATAAAATTCAGTTTGCCGTCGTAGTCTGATGGTGATCAGGGAAAAGGTCAAAACACGTAAGTGTGTGCGACTGGCGGTAATTTTACTGTTGTTCGACGACTGGTTAAATACAATGGGATTGACGTTTACTACAACTTCGAAACCTTGATTCAAAGAATTCTTTATCTTTTACTGGAGCTAGTTACAGATTCTGATACAAAAAATCGCATTTTTCCTATTAATAGTTTATTTATTGCTCCCAGTATGTTGATCGATTATTAAGGGACTTTTATCTTGATCATCTACCTTCCTAATAATGCGCATTCCTTCGTTCGTTATGTTCTTGAAGAATGAAAAATCTTGTTCCAACGTCATTTGCAAACAAGCAGCTGATGGAAGGCTTCAAAATGAAGGGACAAGTGAGAACCCATCAATCAAGGCCAATGATCGGTGCACCTGAATATGTACAGGAATAAAGATTTAACCGACCTACGAGTGCAATCAATTGTCCCGAACAAGAAAAATGCGGTCAAATACACATCACTTGCTGTATTTCATATCTTAACTAAGCTTCTTATTTTACCATTTTAAGTCTGATGCGCCAAAGATTAAATTACCATCCAGTGATTGCAGTGTTTTCATTATAATTACACAAACACATGACATTTAGATACACAAGAATGCATACACACACACACACACGAAGTGCGCCTATCTAACGAAATGACAGTTGCTGTTACGAAATGAGTCCGTCATATGTATAAATTGAGTGGTGTGAATGAAATTGAATACTTGCATTATTTGCTTGTCATTAAATTTTATTAATTACCTTGGCATGACAGTATTGGGGTGTGTCTGATTTATCTGATTCCCCAGTTTAAAACGCGATGGTGTCATTTTACACGGAAAGTATAGAAAATTATCTAACGCATATAAAATGAAAATAAAAGTCCGGCCATTATAATTTCCCTTAGCTGGCAACTCAGAGTAGTGAACGAAAACAAATATACGTGACGTCCATTTATCTTGTGAAATATCAGTTAGCTATTATGAGACTAACCAGTCAGAAGTAAAAATGGAAAGAAAATGTAAAACTTGCCTTTTTAGTTTCTTCCTAAGAGTTGTGATGAATGGTGGACAGACGAAGGATATCCACAAAGGTATCCGAAACATTTCCAATAAAGAAAGTAATTGGGAACAATCCTGTGCAACATGTTCCTTTTAAGGTCACAATACAAATCAGGTAATTATGCGGTACCAAGTTTCGCAAAACATTTTGTTTATCTTCGGCCATTGTTTGTCAGTCTAACTCTATGCTACAAAGAACACGTTAGCAAAATGCTTGCGCGAATTGAGCTAATTACGTATCTAATTGACGAGTGCGAGATTAGTCGAGATGAGATCCACATCTCTAATTTTTCATAACCTATATACATCGTGATTTGGTCCTCTCCAGTCAGTTTTCTGTGGCGCGTTAATGATGACCGAAGACGGTCGTAACACGTCAGCACATGAAACTTCGGTAGTTTGCACGTTGAGCGACTGGTTAAAAAAAATTGAATTAGTGCTTATCTCAATGCCGAAAATTTGATAAAAACATGTATCCTGGTCCACGCACCTAATAAATGCTACATTGAGTAGCATAATTAAGTGTGTCGAAAGCTGAAAAAATGTTGTTTGTGACCTCATTGCTGCTGTGAAGCCGACATCACAGTCAAGTTCAATGGATTCTAGAATAATTGGAGTAGGAGACGCAGCTCGTATTGCCTATACCTTACATATGAATTTCAGTTTGTATAAAGTAGCAAATGCGTGTAAACTAATGTTCGTTTTCGTTCTTATCAGGCAATTGCACGTAGGGTCTAGACATGCTGCAACTAGGATTTAAATCTGGGAGCATTCGGTTCAGTCATAAATCCTCTTTTGCCGCACATAAGCCGTGTAATGCAAGCAAAATTCTGTATTATCAAGACACTTATCCTGTTTAGTTTATCCTCATGAAAAACATTCTCTAACTATGGTTCCAACTAGCAGTCCTAGAACTTTCATAGAAAAGCTGACAACAAGCCACCTATGGGAAATTACACATAATTCAAATGATTGTGTAAGGATTAAAAATATATTTTTTCATACGAAAAGCACATTACATGAAAAGCCAATAATATTTTTATCACTTCTCAAAATTAGATAAAATTCCGCGCTGTATATTTAATTTTCGGCATTTTACAATGTTTCCTGATTCATCTTTTGTTCGTGTGCATACTCGAGGCTGTTACTCGCGATCTGAAATTCCAACTAGCCAGCTACAATTTCACATAATAAAGTGGACATCATGCCATCTGGGAAGTGATAATTAAATAAAGTATAACGAAAGGACTTGATTATACACTTGATCGGCATAGGGCAACAAATATCCTCTATACACTAGACCAGTTGGGTTCATAATTGGCATTTACCAGTAGGTGTCATAATTTCCGTGGCCGGTATTTGAATGCTGGATCAATTAGTTTAGGATCACGCAACTCTTCCATTACGGCACTGAAGTATGCTAATAATATAAATTTTAAAATAAACAAGTACGGCATACAATTGCTATAATCGAGGTTGCGATCTTGATATAAACACCCGATTCAGGAATTGCATACATTTGCCAATATAAAGTAAGAATTGCCGCGGACAGGGCTCTACACAGGGAACATCTACTTCTGGCCAGTACGTCATAAGTTCTCGATAAGGAGGAAACCGATCTGTTGGATTAATAGCCTTTTCTACACTATAAACTTCTTAGTTTTTACTGAAAAATGTACGTACTTCATGGGTCAGATTTTTCTATCAAAATCATAACCTTCATTATAGTAATTGTTATCATCGACCGCGCAACCATTGTTTGTTTTATTATACACAGCATACAATGTGTGTCTACGTTGGCATAATGAACGTATTGCACGATTCAAAAAATACTCCCTGGTTCAAAGTCCAGACGCGGCGATTCCGGCCAATACTGTTAGGTGATTAATACGAACTGTTTATGTAGCGCAAAAATTTCATTTTATATCTTATGTGACGTTGAGCTTATTCCGAAAATATATGTATGATCAACTTTTTCATTAAACTTAAATTCCATATGGTTTTCACAAGCGGCATGGTGTCTGTTTTATGATGAAAAATCAGGTTGGCTATTTGGGACTTTAAATCAGACGCGCCACCCACGAGGATCCACCTAAAGCATAAACTGACCAAAACCAAGTTAACACAAAAGCTGCAAATCACATGCAATGTGCGGTCTCAACGGTTTAGGGTACAATTTGCATAGCCTTGAATCAACTGCTTTCAGGTTAATATCTCAACCTTGATTTTTCTGACCTCTACTACTGAAAACGGCATCGGTTTTCTAATTAAAAGCAATTTGCTACCTTTTAAGACATTAAGTTTATAACGACAGAATAAATATAACCAAATCCTATTATTCTTAAATTCAAAAGCTCTCGCCATTATACATGTTGTCTGTCCTACAACGATAGCACTGAGCTGTTGTCGTCAAACTTTTACCTTAAATAATATTAACCCCTTCCTTCAGACTCAACAGTAGATCAAATCAAAAGTACGTTAAAATAAATTGAGTTTGCCAACAATATTTAAAAAAGAATTCACAAATTACATAAAAAGGAAATTTTCTTGCAGAAGTTCAGAAAGGAATACCTCATATAAATTTAAAATTTCCCGTACAAAAACAAACAGGTAATTGCATGTGCGTCAAAGAAAAGTTCACAGTTTACAGTAAAGTTCCACGCTAAATAGAGTAGTTGAGCTGAGCTGATTAGCCAGAAAAGTGAGAAGGTTACCATGGAAATTGTTGTGTTATTACTTCCGATGGGGAAAAACAGAACAAAATATTGCCACCGAAAGCTTAAACTGCAGCAATTCTGAATCAACCTCAACTCGAATAACGCCATTGCAAAAAATAAAAATGTTCATGCTTCAAAATAGGGAAGGAGCGCAATAGTAAAAAAAGTTGTTACGCTTTTTATGCGTTAGGCATGGAGCACCATGTAACAAGTTAGTTCAACCGGTGCCAAGGGATATGCATAAATCGAACAAAATGTACGCATACGTTTCGAGTTTACTGGCGACTCATTTGAAGGAGTCGGTACTACGTCGTACACCTATTTACTTGGTCAATAAATTCGGAACAGTATGGCGGTGAAATCTCACAAAATTAAACACATAAGACTTAACAAATTTTTATAATGTGTGTGCGTCACAGTTCGATCTCCTAGGGACGAATCATCAGTTAGTACACAATGCATGTATATATGACATAACATCATCTGCTCCTGCTAAATTTTGCATATTTTCCTGGTCCTATCTGAACCAACTTGTTGCTAGGCTCGTTATACCCTATACATTGATGAATATATATTCAGTCTCCGCAACTAAGAATATATGACAATTATACGTTAAGTTTAGATGGCACAAAAGGGTTTTTAAATACAAGAAAGTTGAAAGACACACGCAGATGCAAAGATATATTAATAAAATCTTCGGAATATTTTCTTGTTGAACGGGGTCTTAATTACGCCTTTCCATACAAAAATCTGATTTAAGTTCAATAAAAACATTTCGGAGACACTATTTAAAACTTAAACATTTTAAAGTGTTTTTGATTTCTGGTTAATTTAAATCATTGCGAACGGAGGACATTGCGCCCTCAAAATGCGAACAAATATAACTTTAAGCCACGTGGCCTAAAAATGAAGTATTTCCGTGTGAACAACTCAAAGCACCAAAGGCAACAGTAACTTCAACTGTGAGCATGATGGTGAAAATAACATCCACGAAACAACGAAGTTAGCGCCAAGTGTCACCTTTCTCCCAAATATTACCCGGCGTTAGAGTATGTCCATTGGCGAATCATCGATAGTCATAACTGATTTCCAATAGACTGATAATTGTCCGTTCATTTCTGGCATTGCTATGACGAAGTCGGTAAAAATCGCTAGAACACCGTGACCTTTTCGGCTACGGATCATTCAAATTCAATAAGTGATAAAATGTACGCGAACAATGCGTGAATAGCGTGTATTTAGACACTGAATGAAAACCAGAAAGACATGCAGCCTTTACATTCGATCACTCGAAGCAGCAGAACCAGAAAGTTACACAGCACTAAAATTCAGATTCTCGTAAATACGTGGACAAGGCGGTTCGAACAGGAAGTTGAGACAGAAACATGGGGCCGAGAAATACTCTTTCCGGTTTAACATAATATTTCTATTGAAGAAAAAACGAAAAATCTAAAATGAATTGTTTTCAATTATCTTTTTATTAAACTATAAATATGTACATAACAAATTGAGAAACCTATGGAAGAAGTAATTTATAATATATATATATATATATATATATATATATATATATATATATATATATAGCGCGTCTCGTCAGCCCTACAGCACAGTAGAACTACTATCTTATACGAATGATAAACTACTAAAACGGAAATAAAAGGTAAAGGGAATGGGTATAAAAGTCAAGCTCTCAAATTCTATTAAGTAATTTCTATCACCCCCGGCGCAATAAAGCGTTGATACATTTTGTTCTAAAAGACGAATATTAGAAAAATCACTGGCCTCAATTTATCCATCCGTGATAAATTATAAATGAACCTATTATGAATCAGACAATGTACACACGACGAGTGATGCGAAAACGAGGCTGTTGGTAAAGCTTCACTGTGAAATGATGCTTTAAGAAAGCAAAAGATTACTCAATACCAAATCTAACATTTCTCCTGTATAGGCGTAGGGAATACCTTCAGCACATTTTAATATCAAGTAAGGAAACGGTAAGTGGCCAATCTATTGACAAATTTAATGTTCAAATAAACGCACAGGAAGGAAGCCCTGCAATACTACCTTAGGTTAAAAATCACAAAGCATATAAAATTGTTCTGGATAAATGGCAATTTTATTCGTGAACCTAGATCCAAAGTTTAATGGTACACGCTGGACTCTAATCCGTTTAGACGTACGATCAAATTCCGTTGGTATTTCTAGTAACTATTAAGCAATTCACCCAGTAAAATGAACAATAGATATAATGAAGCAAATTTTGCTTTAAATCAAATATATATAATATATATATATATATATATATATCTTCCCTTATAGTAGAAATTTTTTTGAGGCTTGAATATTGATAATACTTGCAACTATTAAAAAGACCTCAGTTTGTTCATTTCCTATTCCAATTGCTTTTTAAAAGAGTACTGCATGAGAGTGCGGACAGAAGCAAAGCAAACAATCCATGCAACCTAAGTCAACTTTAAACCATATTCTATATGTTTGACCCTGTGATATAGCAATGCTGATTTTCTTCATACAAGCGTGGCCTAAGCAAGTTCTTTAAATAAACATTTGATCAACTTTACAATTATGTTGTTCTGCCGACAAATCTGGTTACTTTCGAGCATTATATATATATGTGTGAAATAAAACTGGACGCAACTAAAGGAGATAATATGAAGTATAAGAATGAAATTCGGCGAGCTACAAATCTAGCGCAACTCTGATTTACCTTAAAAATTGAATTTATGGCTCGGTTTAAAATGGCGCGTAGTACTATGCTCGTATTCAGTTGTTAAATCATAGCGATGATGTATTCTGCCATGTAAAATATAAATCAACGGAAAAACAGTTAACAGATTTTACGCATATTAGCAATAATTCGGATTATAATCGTTGAATAAAATGACAAGCTTCATTTCTAACGTTGACTACCGTATGGAAACTAGTTAACAAAAATGATATCTCCTACAACTAGTCAGGCATAAAGTCACAGAGATGCGTGAAAAGCTGCCACGTTTAAGCACCCAAAGACTGATAGGAACAGCAAGCGCAAAAGGAAGAAGGAATCGTACGCCACCTATATCTATAAAGTGCTGCATCAGGCTTGCTCTGACAACGGCCTATTTCCCATGGTATGTCAATTAAGAACTCGTTTGTAAATTTCTTTAACAGTCTGTAAAACGATTTGGAATAACCAACTATCAGCTGACAGTCCACAAATAACTAGAGGGAAATTATTTGCCAAAATCGAGGTCCTCCTGAAAAAGAAAGGGTTAATTCTTCGCATAACTTTATCATAAGCCACAAAAACTTATGAAAATAGTAGGGGTCCGCGGAGAGCTTAGTTTGCTAATTTTCACATTAATTGTAAGCAAAAATAAATGAAACTTTTAATTAATTTTGTGTTTCTAAGTAGAAAATAGCGCGATATATACAGTCAATATAAGCTAAACATTGCATACGGTAGCAAGGGAAATTCATCAAGCACGTTCGTTTCATACTCATTAGGCATTCACGAAGTGTTTGTCAAAACCATCGCGAGCGGAGCACTAGACGGACTACATCTGCTTCGGAGATCTGCACTCATACGCGCACTACACGCACTTTCCAATTATACGTCAACTCATGTTGTTCGTCAATATTCTCCAGATGAGGAGCACATTTAGCACTGAATTTGAAATCAATGCTCAAACTGGCCACACCTGATCCATTGTTTTCGGAACAAACAAAATGCCACGTGCGGAAATGATGCTTAATTAGAGCTTTATGCCATGTAGTGGAAGGATTTAGTTTAGCAGTGGAGGAGATGTAAGACAATAACGCAAATGCACCGTGATTCGAGCTCCAGCAGGGGCAATCTCGGAAAGTACTTGATGAATGTTTGATAGGGATCAAACAAGTCTGCATGATTATTCGTTTGTGCTATCATATACAATGTTTAGTTCAGACTAATTATATATATATATATATATATATATATATATATTCATACTATAGACATTATTAGTAGTGAAATTATAGAAAATCAGTTAGCTTAAATAAAATGCAATTTTAGTGATAAACCAGGTTTAAAAATGACAAGTCGCATAATTATTAAAAAAATTATTTCTTTATTTGTTTGGCCAACAAATTGAATTCATTTGAGAATTATTTCCTATCTGAATGAGATAGAGTGTAAGCAGAACAGACTAGCAGTGGTACAACCAAAACATCACCCCACTGCAAAGTGAGATAAAACCTTGAGAAAAAAGCAATAATATCATAATAGCAATCTGTAAAATCTTGTACTTGATGCTTTACTCAACATTTAATTCAACAAATAACACAGGTGGTTCGAATTAGGTCGTGGTGTGAGGCCATAAGAAGACTGGCACGCGGTGCGCATTCGCATGACAAACAAAACATCGAATGAAGCAAAAGAACATAAAAAATGCAAATTGGAACCCAATAGAACGTGGAGGCGCCAAAATAAAAATACCAAAATACGCCTATGATGAATATTGGTATGCTCAGCTGTATTCGAAGCCAGCATTTGCTCGAATTGCACGCAACAATTGCCTCCTTAATAGTTCGGCGTCTTGGAAATCAGGAACTTTTAGAAGATTTGCACAAGTTGCGGCCGTCGGTAGCCGTTCCACGTCATCGGTGATTTGTAGCGAGAAATTCGGTTGCATGTTCCGAAATCCGAACATTGGTGGGCGTGAACAGGACGTGACGAAACGAAGCAACGCTCGCTTGTCTGCTTCCGACATAGAAGCCACCACTTGCCAGAAGGCCGCCACTGTCTCCGGGTGGTTAATATGTGAGTTGGCCACATAAACCGTATGCTGCTTTAGGTCTTCAACATCAATAGTTACATCTGCACCAGATATAAGTATCTGCAGTTCTTCAGCGTCAAACATACGCAGCCAATCAATACAGATCACATCGCCTAGACCGGCAATAAATGCGCGCACTTGCGGTTGAATCTATTGGTGCATAAAAGTATACATGATCAAGATTTTCAGCTTAACGCACAATGATATATACAATGAATCCTATGTTGACAAACGTAATATATAAACGATAAGGCAATTAGTTCACATAAGGCAAGAAAGATATGCTTGTAAGCATAAACAAAAGGTTTTGAACATAACTGTCGTGGCTGCTAGCTACTAAAGAGTAAGATTCAGCACTGTGCAATTGATTAAGAATTGTAGACTATGTAATTTTACAAACGTATACCTACTATAGTGATATAAAAGTTACGTTTCCAAAGAATGGATTGCAATTAGCATGTTAACTTCGTGATACAGACCACAAAAATATTACATAAGTGCAGACTGTGCAGAAGCTGAACAAAATACCGCTTTACAACTGGGAATTAGGATACCATTAATTCTGACCATCTCCTACATCAGAACATGCTTTAAGTGTAGTCTCTATCTGCATAAGTCATCACCTGTTAGGGTAGCTAGGTAAAGAATAGCCTTAACGCATACGTATATATTTTTCTTCGTGAGGTACTAACAAATCTGCACATGAATTTATATAGTTGAATAAAAATTGGTTGTGTGGTCGGTTTCTGTCTTGATCTCAAAACCTGTCCCATTATGTACATACATTGGTCAGAATAAAGTATGCATTGCACAATGTAGAAAAGGAAATTCGTTCCTAATGGAAGCTCATCCGCGGAAAATTCTGAACAGAACGCGAAGAGTTGCCTGACAAATGTATGTACATAATGTTTATATCAATCTGCACACAGATTTTAGGCATGGCTAGCACAATAAAAAGAAAATGCATTCAGGTAGTAAATGTATGCTTGAAGTTGGCATAAATTCTAGTCCAATACGCAATATTACGATTTGTTTTTCATATAAAATATAACAGAATTAAAACCGGATGCTTCGCTGTCGCATGACCAAAGAAAAAAAATGTCATTCGATTTGGAAAAAAATTAATGGTAAAACTAATCATTTAAAGCCAAACTTTATTTTAAAATAGTGTGATTTATAAATGAATTGTGGCGGATTCAGCCGTCGTGGAGATAGCTGCAAAGAAGACACACAGATACGATGTATCATAGACATATTACTACACAATAAAATCTAGGCCAAGTTAACTTCAAGGAAAGCCGATATTGGAAATAAGGCTTCCTTGTGGTTTCCGCTGTATATCTTCATAAACAAGAACAAATACCATTGTCAACTTTGTCTAACTATGACAGTGAAATTAAGACTAAGAAAGATGCTTCGACTGAAACTCTGCAACAAGACTGCCAGCGAGCTCGAATCGATGCCACATCGCGCAATATCTCCAACCGAGAACTATGCTGTGTACATAGATCCTATCCTGATAAGCGAACTGTTTTTATACTACCTGATTTGATTGTGGTTGACTTTGGCTTTTTTTGTGCCATTGTGTGACTTACGCCGATCTGGCGTTAGTCAAGAGAATAATGCTATACCGGATAATCGAACTGAACGCATATGCACAACCTAATCCGGCCAGCACAAATGATGGTGTCCTATTTCTTCGGATGACGAAGATCACTTATTGGCGAATAAAAATCGCTTATGGATATCAGCGTTTTTCATTCGACGTTAATGACTTATTTGGAATGTACATCTGAAATGATGGTCGAAGATCTACGACCCTAGAAGACGAAGTCACGCAAGTTTTTAACTAAAAGTTACACTGTACAAGGTCCGAGTTAGGTACATGTTTCTTCAAAATTGGCTAAAAAGCTAATTTAGCTTTCATTGTACCCTTTCCATGTGCATAAAGAAAAAGAGAAATTTTAACAGATACAAGAACCGTTTCTTTCTCGCGTTTTTGTCAAGTATCTAAAAATGAACATCTCTTTACATATAGATTGAAAGACAAAACAAAATAGAAAAATGAAGTTTCCCGCATAGCACAAAAGAAAGTAGAAGCGGCATTAACACGCACATTTAATGCAGCTAAACTAAGAGTGCTATTTAGAGTAATACTCACGCCTTTACCATCAATCAAAAAGAAACAACCGCTAATGTCAAAATCAAATATTACTTACGAATATGCATGCGCAAGTTGTCGATCAACTCACGTAGGCCGTTCGACCAGATCGTTAATTACATATACGCATGTTCTAAATATAATAGTAAATACACGTCTGCAATTGCGCAACTCAAGGTTGAAACCTCACACGTATGTTCTCCAGATGTAGCATTCAAGATAATAACTAAATTTTATAACAGAGAGGAGTTAGTCACATACGGATAAAAAACTACAGACGGATTTATGCAAGCAGAAGAAGCAAATTAAGTTGTTCCTTTATTTCACACTCTATCCGTGTTTAAATTTTTCTGTTTGATTTGGCCTTCCAATTTATACAGACGTTTTAATTTGTAGACAATTCAGAAGAATATGAGAAAAACTATTCTTGTATATGATAAATTGTCTTCTTCTTTTTGAAAATGGAAAGGGTACATTGAATTTTATTAAGAATCGCATTTCAAAAACATAAGCTAACAATAAATTCGTATATTTATCTCGTCACCCACAATGTCTGAGTGGTTGATATAACTATCAAGATATGTGAACTTTACAAACGCTGCCAAGTCTACACCTTCAAGCCACATAGTTGAAATGAGAATGAATGGTCATGTAGTCGTTTTTTACATTTAGAGGGTTTTAATTTAATACCAAAAATCGGATAGACGTCTGTTTATCTAGACAAAATGGCCAGGACTTAATAGCTGATGACGAATAATAATAATAATAAAATATCGGCCGTATATTCTAGGTCAACTAATCTACCGCCTGGAAGAACCTTGCCGCTTGCATCCTAAGCTTATGAAATAGTATAACTAATAAAGTCACCTGTTAGAAAATTAAACAAAATGGCGAAATTGTACATAATTGTCGGTCACCACTGCTGGTAGCTACGTTGTGCGACAAGAAATGTTTTTGATAAAAGCTTGTAGAATATTTACAAATTTAGCGGGCATACCATTTTTAAATACGCTACTTGACAGAACGATATGATAGACTGATCAATATGCACAATTGACAAATTGAAAGACGGATATTATGAGAAGGCTAAAAAACTGATAAGACTGGAGTCCAACTTATACCACAGGGTTAGGGTTTGAGTATATGAATAGTGGTCGTCTCGATACAAGCAAGCAGCAAGGACTCCTCATTTCCTAAAATAGGAGAAAGTCACCAATATCCTCAAATGAATACGACAGCAGATTATCAATATCTGCAAAATTGCGACGTTTAAGTAGACCGTACTCAGTATTTCGAATTTCGACCGCGATATGAACACCTTCCATTTAACAATAATTGATTGAGCGGGTGGTGGTAACAATTCTTTAAATTAAGTTTGCGAGCTTGAAGTAAACACCAATCCCATTGTATTTAACAAGTCGTCGAACAACAAAACAAAACTACCGCCAGCCTCAACGCACTGACGCGTTTCGACCTTCCATGATCATCATCAGAGTACGACGGCAAACTGACTATCGAGGATCAAACCGCTTCTTCCATTTCCTTCACCTTTTAAATTCAGAAAGATGTAAAAATTCGTCCATATATTAATTGCGGTTTAATCCCCGTTAGTTAGTTTGCCATGGTATTCTGATGATGATCGAAACGTGTCGCTACGTGTGAATGACGGTACGTTTGATGTTGTTCGACAACTGTGTAAATACAACTGGATATGTGTTTACTTCAATCTCGCAAGCTGGATTTCAAGAGTTGTTAACACCACCCGCGCAATCGATGATTGCTTAATCGTCATACCTTTTGTTGGATAGACGGTCGTATGAGTTTTCTTACATGTATTCGAGGCTTATTCTTATTTAGCTTTACAGAGCGTAAATTTGCGAGTCAACATACGTATTCGACAACGAACGACAGTCCTTGATGCAACCAAGCCATCTACAAATAACTGCTGAATTAGCTATTTGTTTCCACAACCATCCGAAGACCGGAGGACGCCCTGAGGCAACGTCTTAGATTACGTCTAAAGATTATGCTACTTAAGCATAATCTATATTCTGCACAGCTATCCAACAGTCTTTCACCACTATCGTTGCGCATTGAGCTTGACGCGTATCTGATAACAAAATTTAACTTTGTGTCAATTATGCGCACGAATTAAGTTATCATGTCACACATAAAAAGTCCATTCTATAACTGTGTTTTACATAACCGCTTTATAATAAATTTATAATTCCATACATAACTTATTTCGCAATTCAAATAATAAACAGGATAAAATGCGAACTTCAGTCCAAGATAGGACGCGATCTTGCTGTCATTATTTGGACTGCATTGTTTGTACGCGTTTTTGACGTTCGGTTTAGTTGGTGTCTTAGAGCGTGTCACACAATTTCATCTGTCTACAGGGATCCATTCAATTAGACTTCAGTTCATGAACTAAAGAAAATAAAGGTTCCCTATTGGCTGGCTTGTAAACGTGACTCAAAGCCAATATAGCGTAATAAGGTATGGTGTGCTCGGCTCTGCAATAATAGTACAACCCTGGATTTCGCGTTTAGACAAATAACATATATCAATTTTTCATTTATCGCCCGAACACTATAATGCTTATTATTGTATAATTTGTTTTAATATTTGCAAATTAAATGCGCCAACGTGAAATCTTAACTTTGTTTTAATTAATGGTGGTTTACCTGAATTGTTTTCAATAATTAGCACTACGAGATTGAGCTCGGTGATTTCATCAATATCTCTACTTTATCAGCCAGAACTTACACTTCTTGCCTGGCAGGCTCACTCTTAATCCGTACCTATTCATTTACCAAAACGATCCACTGCATGATGTAACCGAACTCGAATCTTTTCACGAAACAAGATTATGAATTTATCACATTACAATCAAATATGCTTATGTTAAAAATACTAATACGTGCATTCATACCATTAACATCCAACATCACGCTACAAGCTACCTATTTATTTATCCATTGGTGCAAAAATAAAATTAACGGACACAGGTTTCACATCCACGTCCTACTCGTACTACAACAGATACCAAGAGAAGTTTTTTCTCCAAAACTTACTATTCAGAAGCGATCTACCAGCCTCAAAAATTTCACGGCGGTTAAATCAAATCACAACGGCGAAATTGTTAAGTGCAAAATTTAACATCTCCTTCAGCACACAGAAAATCGTGAGACTGGATGTCCAATATGTAGATTGGACGTACGAAAAGCAATTGAACAACAGGGTGTCACAACATTTATCGTATAAATTGATTACCGAAGGTTTAGCACCGTCAGCGCATATATTTGAGTCGGGCACACAGTCAATGTAACGAATTTCGCAGTTCTACACAATTTAAAGTCTGGAAAATGATTATACATGCAACAAGCCTTTCATATTAAACAACAAGCACTCTGCTTAAACATTAAAAAGTCCAACCTACATGATATTTGACTCGACAGATGACGAATCGCACAAACCAACAACAAGTAGTTTGAGTGCAGACAAACCAGACCACCCACTGGACCAAAATGAACATACATTCGAACGGATTACAGTTAAATACTGTTTGTTACTGCCTTTGGTTTACCCTTCTGGTCACAACTGAACTAATTTGTTACTAGGTTCGCAACACGTATATATTAGATCTCCGCAACAAACAGTATTTAACTGTTATATATTGAATTGAATGACGTCATGCTTACCGCGAAACGTGATAACTGATATCGATCAAGGACAGAGTGTATTGATTTACTGGAGTAACAGGTGTTCAGAAATTGTTGGAATTCTCAATTTGGGTGAACTATAGCATAAATTGATATCCATCATGTTGGTACCATGTACCGACTCGGAAACCATAGTGTTAGTATCATATACCTTTTCGGTACAATAATGTTGGTATCGGTTGCTAACACAATAGCCATAGTGGTAGTTTCCTTTACAGACTCGGTATATACATTATATAGTGTGAGTTAGCGTTGAAGTCACATTTTCGTAGACTATATGATGTTAGCTTCACTATTGCAGGTTTACACATTCGTCTAGGAGATTGTACCGTCCTATTATTCCACGTTCTTCTACCAAATACATAGTGTTTAAAGGGCGTAATACCGGCTCCTACTGATGAGTCGCCAGTTATCACGAAACGAATGTGCATGAGATTATACTTACCGTTCATTCTGCCTTTGGTTTACCCTTCTGGTCACAACTGAACTAATTTGTTACTAGGTTCGCAATACCTAATACATACTTCGAACGGATTGGCAACAATGTGAAACCTACTGCGCAAATGATACCAATGTGAGCGATCAAAACTGAAATCTTCCCACCACGCATTGTTATAAGATAAAAGAAAACTGTGGAACAAAGCGATACAACAGATAGCATACAGGGGGGATATTTGTACACGCAATATCCAAAGAAGCGAAGTCCTGGTAAAAACTTAACCCGTTAATACAATAATAAAAATCGTACTAGTTAGCGTACAATTAATAGCATAAAAACGCAGAATTTATATAAATTAAAGAGTTCAACCAACAGTTGAATATTATTGAAGTGAACCAGCTATTACGCATGGATGCATGAGTATAAGTTTTATTTTTTCCTGTGTTAATGTAGCATGTAATTTTGCATTTTCATGTGTTTGTATGTATGTAGATGTGTATTTATTATGTTAGTTTTTACGTTTGTATGCTTTTAGGTGTACGTCTATACATCTGCATTCATGTATGTTGTCAGGTTTTTGTGTACCTGTGTTTATCCATGTACTTAGGTATGCATGTGTGCGTATGTACGTCTATTTGATACATTCGTACCCGCAGAAA
Source organism: Eudiplozoon nipponicum (assembly GCA_029291075.1). NCBI lineage: Eukaryota > Metazoa > Platyhelminthes > Monogenea > Mazocraeidea > Diplozoidae > Eudiplozoon > Eudiplozoon nipponicum. Next base: position 21,139 of record JAQBSW010001333.1, on the reverse strand, counting down.
TGTGTGAGCTTATATACTGAAATAACAATAAATAAGCTTTGAAAGAAACATGTTGCGCGGCAGGGAATAGATTAATTACCCCGTCCCCGTTTGGGGCAACAAGGTGTTTGCATCCACTGTCCTCGTGATTAATCAGAATATTTCGACTTCCTGTTTCGGAAGCCTTAATTAACGAAAAGCACATCCAACAAACAATCTGACAATTATTATAATCAAGGTTGCGATCTTGAAATAATCACCTGACCCATTAATTACATACATATGTCAGTATAAACTAAGAATTGTATAGTGTAGAAAAGGCAATTCACCCAGTAGACCGGTATCCTTCTTATTGGGAAATCATTATGTACTGGCAAGAATTTTTCGCGGACAGGGCTTAAACTTGGGCACTTCTGCTTCGGAACCTGGTGCTCTACCCACACTCGAGTGCTAGTAACATACAGATGGTACGAGGGGGGGGGGTGAGCAATTCAATATCTCCTAATTTATTTGCAGACTATTTAAAATTTCATCCTTTATTATTGGTTATCTTATTGAATCTCTTAACTTGGGTTCTTTGGGTAGTGTAGCGCCTTTTAACAAGCATTTACGTTTGTTTAAGGAGGAAGAAAGACAGATTTTCTCTTTGGCAGTCAATTTTCAAATTTCTTTTATGACCACTTTTTAAATTTTATTTTAACTTTCTATCATATTAAAACACTTTATCTTTGCCTAGTTCAATTTTACAAACTATAAATTATTTACTATACAAATATTGCGCCCGGATATTCACAGTAACTTGCCCTCTCCTTACCGGGATGCTACATATAATTACTTCATTTAGGAATGTAAGTGTAAAAATAGGCCTTACGTGTGCAGCTAGGAATTGACATTTATCATTTTCGTTTCACTTGGATGAGTGATGCAGGTGCCGCTAATTATATGTAACAGATTATCTCTCAGTCTTAAACAAAACGCCCACACACACACACAGGCGTGGCGTGTGCTTATCCAGTGAATCGTCAGATGTTGTTAGATCGCTGTAATTTCACTGTGATGAGTGTACACTAGAAGTAACTGATTGCTCCTCAATCCAAAACAAACGAGAACACATACACACAGGCATGGCATACGCTTATCTAGTGAGTCGTCTGTATTTGTTATTAAATCACTATAATTTCATTTCGATGAGCGTACACATGCAGACACATACACAAACAAATTTGACATACAATTACCTAGTGAAAAGACAATTAGTCTTAAGAGATCTAACAATAAGTATAAATGAAAAGGTTTAAGCTAAATTTTCCACTTGACATATTGATTGTCAAATTGTTTGTGGGATGTGCCTTTCGTTAATAAAGGCCTACGAAACCGGAAGTCAAAATATTCGGATTAATCAGGAGGACAGTGCGTGCAAAAACCTTGTTGCAACCAACAAGGAAAAGGTAAAAATTAAAAAAATTAGTAAATTTTAAACTAAGTTTAACGGTGATTTATCCTTTTCCAATAATAATCTATAATGATATCAGAAACACACTATAAACTTTAAATTTAAGCAAAAAGCGATCAACAAGATAGCATTAAACACAATCATTTTGGCGATACCATTTTGATGGTGGTCTAAGCCTTAGTTCATGCCATATATCGGCTAGCCTCATCATAAGCCCAAATAGAAATAGATCATCGGCTCAAAATTGATGCCCTATTACCGTGTATTATTCACGCCTATGCCTAGGATTTAGAAGAACGACAGGTAGCACATTCCTGTATGCTTAAACATTAGCATATGCTCTTAGTGGTAAATATGGCTCAGTGCATTAACAAAAACTCATTATAAGCATATGTTTAGCAGATAAAAGCTAAAAAATACAACAAAAAGAAATAGTGAAATTCAACTTTATATCAAAACGGGAAAAGTTAAATAGTAAACAAAAACAGTCAGCCTTAGATAAATAACATTTTCAAAACAAAAGTGTGCCCTAAAATATTGCCAGCGGACTGATCACCCGGCGCATAAATCTTTCAAAAACAAAATCGACTTACCTGTCTGTTAAGCTTGTAGTGCGCCATTAAATGGATATACTCAACCCTATTCTCTGCGGTAACTCTGATGTTCCGACCATTAGGTTTCAAATCAACAATACGCGGATCTTCACCTAACATCGATAGCTCCACAACCGAAAAGTCCAATTCTAAATCGTCAACATCTTGTTCCGCTGTTTTTAATGCCAACATCTGCCGGTAAAGATCAGGGTCCAAAGATTGCAGGTAATCGAATCCAACATAACCGCTTGTTCTGCTGACAAGCTTGGCTAGGAAGAAGTGAGCAAAGTGCAACTCCACCAGAATACCCTCGTAGATGACCTTAGCCAAAATCCGACCCAAGAAGTAATAGTGATTTAAATAGTCACTGGGTGCAAGCAATTTTGCCTGTGGATTCGGGTACAAGGCTCGATCATCAGTGGCCGGCGTGTAGATAAAAAGTCCACGGGTCGGATCGAAGCCGGACTTTATCAATTCCACCAGAAATTCACGAGTAAGACCACCACCATCAATGCCATGCTCTTCTGAATCAGCTAGGCTGATAAAGTTTACGTAAAGTCGAGGCAGTAGACTAGGCACTGTAAATCGAAAAGTGCAGAAACAGAACCAGAACACGAGTCATGTGAAAACAACTAAATAAGTAAATACTTATGCAGAAATAGTTTAAAAGGATAATTAAAAAAACGGTTACGCAGTGTGTTCAGCACGTGGTGATTGACAATTGTTGGCTATCATGAATAAGTGAAACAAACTAGATTTTCCAAATTCTGAGTGCCACCAGCTCTTGGAGCAGAATATATTCTTCGCATTGGTACTTTTGATAAACTTGGTAATCTCCTGCCACAATTTCCGTTCATAAATATACATATGTAAATACATACATATATACATACATACCAACAAACACACATACATACATACATGCATACATAAATACATACATACATACATAAATGAATACATACATTCCTATATGCTCACATGCATACAACGTTGCTTACATACATATATAAATATATAAATTCATGCATACATGCGTAAATGCATACATACATACATTAATCGAATTAAAAATATATATATATGTACGCACATGCGTACGTGTTGCACCAACATACATACTAAGCATATATAATTAAACGGATGTCCAAGTTTGATTACGTTCTCAGCATGTATTTACACGGTTCGACTCCTCATAGTGACCTTAATGACGCGATGACAAATTGACTAACGAGGATCGAGACATACTTTTAAAATGACGCATTTAAAATGAAAAACGCGACCTCCATTTCTAATAGTCTCGCATTCATGAGTCTTGATTGAATATCGACTGCGCGCTTTCCGAACAGTATCGGCCATGACATTTTAATAGCATTCGCCATTTTGAAAAGTCTCAAACAAAAGTGATCATTGATTGTATGGATAGCGAAAACAATTAATTAAATCACACATTTCTGTGATCGAAGGTAGTTTAACAATGCTATGTGACTGGTTAGATACAATGCGATTGGTGTTTATAGTAAGCATGCAAACTTGATTAAAGGACCCTATAGTTATTTTTGTATTATTACAAGAGATAAGGATTTAGTTTTTGTATTCCAGTGTACAACAATAAACTTAGGGCCTGTTGGTGAAAAGAAAGTAAATTTTAATGATGTATGGCCAGTAGCGTAGTAGATTAAATACAATTAAATTGAAACCGTGTGTATAGCATAGTACTACAATAAATAACATACCACTAAGCTGATAACTCACCGTTAAATTTTGACAGTTCATCGAAGGCATCTTCATAAATTTGACTGCGTCGTATCCGTATGTTAATTGGTCTATTCATGCCCAATGCTTGCTGTTCGAGCAGCGGATCGATCAGACGCCGAAAAATCTGCAAACCAAAAAGAGCACAACAACTAAAAGCAGACTGGGAATGTCGTAAAACCCAAATAATACGCAATTAGTAATTTGAATTGAGAAATAAAACGTGTAATGAGACATAAATGTATTACAATTCAGGTACACACAAGACAGCCGAAAATGGCACGTCCAATTCGTCAGAACTCAACTTGACTGCAATATATGATACATTATATAGTTAATTTTTGAAAAGCCAATTACAAACAAGACTCTGGACACGCATATGCTAGGCGCACACACATGCACGAGCACACAAACAATTCACCAGCTTGCACTCAAACCATGTACGAATTTCTTTTATTTTTTTACCAAATTTGCTTAAATCTGCTATTGTGAGTATTGTGCTGTGGATATAAGGAGACTAATTGGCCTGAAGATGGAAGTGGGATTCAACTTCCGAAACGTCGCCAGTAAACAAAGATGTGATAGAACCGCATTTCCATTGGGACGAATACAAACTCAACCCGATCAAAGACAAAACAAAATTGGAAATTGTGATCAATCGGATCTTTGTGAAACTGTCCGTGCAAAGCTACTACCCGCGTACGCAAAACGCGGCATTGGAATATATGAAGCTGGCACTCCGACAAAAAAATTTTAAAAATACACGAATTTCTTTTGTTTATTTAACTGAAGATTAAAAATTTAGCAAATAACAGCTACCGTCTTGGATAGAAATCCTGGTCCTCAGATGGAACTACTCTATTGTATAGAGTTACATTGCCCTAACTGTAGCTTAACCTCAATCGTTCGAATTATTGTGCAGGTTTATTTATCGAGCATTTATAAGGTATGTTGATTTAATTAAAAATAGGTATCTTAATTATCACCTATACGTTAGTATGTATTCAAGATACAGATAGACCATGGGTGACGTTCAGAAACGTGTTGCTTCGAAGCTATTCGCGAAGCGGACGTTCGGTTAGCAGTACAAATTATTCTTTATTTCGAGGCATAATTGTGGAACTTAATCAGAAGATTCTTCCATTGACAATATGCCCTGTTTACATTTGAATAATATTGTTCACGTGACATAACGTGTTTACACATTATTTGAATACCACTGATCAAACAATAAACAGTATGTAATTAATTTTTTCGTTCTCTTTAACCATATTTATTTTAAGCAAAGGAATTATTGTATTATTTAAACGTAACATCAACCGCAAGAACATTTTATATCCAGAGAAGGGGTTTACAACGCAGCTCACTTTCGATTTTGTGCTCCTAAAAGAACACTCGGAAGTCATCCTGATTTGAAGCGCAATTCTTATGATCAAATTTCCCAACCATTGCATTAGCATGCTCCCCTTTGACAGTTGTATTTAGGCTAAAATGCTACTGAATTCGCTTGTTTAGTAATCGACCGGTTCGACCTTAATAGCTCACTGAGCAGCTTTTCCATTTAAATACTGTTTGTTGCTTTTCCATTTGTTTAAATAAACTATGTTACGCTGTTCAATTGCAGGGGCATATCCTTTACATTTATACATGATCATGCAGAGCCATACAAAAGCCAAAAGTGACTAATGTTTAACTGCCATATAATCACATAAGTGGTTCATGGTTATATGTTGACTGTAAAAGAACACCAGGTCGCCCATTCCTAGTGATGGTTTGTATTCAGAGTTTTCCTACTATTAGATGAGCACTATCTGCCCAGGTGCCAATGGCCAGTTATAAAAAAACAAGTTTTGTATTAGGCATTAGAGCACTCACAGCCTTTTGAATTCTTCGAGTAAATATTTCGAAAAGTGAGTCTCATTTAAAGGGTAAACCATCATATGTCGTCCTTCACTGTCTTTTGTCGATGTTCATGCCTAATGTCTGATTCAACTAAACTTTCTGGATACCAGTTTTCTAATAAAGTATATTTATGCACCGCCAGATAAAATACAAACGCGCAGACGCAGATATTTCTAAAAAATCATCCAGTTAAATCGAATATTTTCAATGTCCATTCAACAAGATAAAATGAATTTCATCATCAGATGTAGAAAATAATGCCCTAAAGGGTAGTAACAGTGTCAGAAATAAAAAAAAACGCGCAAGCATGTATATACCTTAGCACAATAAAAATTAAATGACGCATTCGTACTATCAATAACTGGAAGAGCAGAGACAGACTTTAATGGAAATCCTATCTGTAGAACAGAAAGCCATAGAAATATACGATCTGACTGCCAACTGACTCAAGACAGTCTATCAGGTAACATTATTAAGAAAATTATCAGTACTAAACGGATATTCTTCAGCATGTCACGAAAAATGCGGACGCTCTGAACCGTTTCCCCAATGGCGGTTATCATTTGTCGTGCTGCATTTCACTTTTTCCACGAAATGTAAAGAGGAACACAACTGGCTATTCGACTTATTTAATATATAAATTCATAAATAACGCAACAGAAATCTAGATCTTGCGCAAGGTGGGTTCCAGAGGTCTATGCAAAAAAAATTAGCGCGGCCCATTCACTGAACTCCAATTGCCACTAGACTCTCACAGATTTTCGCTCATTCAAATGACTCTAGGTTAGCAAAAATACAATGTGGCGTGATCAAGTGATCTGTATGGCGAATAATCGTATATGGCCAAGAGATGCTTGGCCTTCTCAAACAGTGCTCCAATCAAAGCAATTGACTTTCTCAAGCAAAGTTTGACTGTCATGTTACATCAAAGAAAGACTATATAGAATTGATCGGCTTGTCAATTTTTCTCTTCATTAATGCTTCCTGTCGCAATTATGGCCTAAACCACACCGAGCTAATACATTAACTTATAACGCTTTTTGGGTTCTGGCAGCTATAATGAGTCATTTCCTATGTCGTCATGACATAGAGAAGAACCGAAAGTATACTTCACGTGAATACTTTGGATTTTGTGCTTGGTGAAATAGACAGGCGATTTCAAATTGGTTTGCAGAATATTACAAAGGAGCTGCAGCGAGGCCAATACTTCCAGATATCTCGGAAAAAGCCGCTCCATTTTCTGTTGCAGAGATCTTAGTCACAAAAAAAAATTTTTACGATTGGCATTTCTTTAATATCAGAGAAGACTACCCCATACGGCGAATCGAAACCAAAATGCACATGGATTAATCCTCCTGTCGACTGGCGTCCGGCATTATTGGAACCGAAACATCCCAATGTTCATCTCCGTTTACGTATAAGTGTAATTGCATGTAATCATGTATGGGACAACCTTAAAAGGATTGATTGAGTTACTTAATCCATTATTCCGTTATTTTTTACGCAAGCAATAACTCAGTCGCCATAATTATTAATTGATTAATACAAACCAGGTAATTTTACAAAAAAATTGAGTCAAAGTACAATAATATTGACATTCATAGGACATTAGGAACTGCATTATTAGGAAATAAATTAGCAAAACTTACTCGAACTCTGACTTCATAGCGGACGATAAAGGGCATCTCAATCAATATTGTCATCTGGTAGATTTCACTCCATGACAACTTGGCAATGTCCGCTTTATCTAAAACAAAATTCAAACATTATCGAAGAAAGAGTTAACGTTTAAGTGGAATTGAATAAGCAAACCTCAAAAAGTTTAAATACGGAAGCCCACACACAACAAAGAAAAACAAATTTATCTCGATAGATACAACGTTATAAAGACATTAATTTTATCGAAAAATAACCTTAACCAGAGGTTCCAATATAGGCATACTTATAAATTTGCAAAACGTTGTTCAAATTAGAATAATTTCCAGACTGCAATGAAACGCAGGGAAAAGTCGACCAGGTTTCTCCCGCAGACCCTAGTCGCCACAAAATTCGTGCAGATTTTCATTAATACAACTGTCTGTTTTGACTAGTAGGAATATGCTTTCGAGTGATCAAAAGTATGATATCTCGAATAATAGTACCCGGTCATAAGATTACTGGCCTAACTGGTCAGCAATTCCAAACATCTGCTGCAGTTGACTCAGTTTCCAGAAAAGAAGAATGTGGAAGCGACCTTTTCAGAACATGGCCTAACTGAGGCAATCGTCGCCATTTAACTAGATACTGCAGTGATAGGCATCAAAGGAGGACCGGACAGAACTGGTCGGCAGGAAGATTTGTTTTCTGATTACGGCCTTTCTACGCCTTTCTGACGATGGCCCAAATAACGTCGAGCGAATGTATCTGTTCAGTAACCTGCCTAGGCGATGATAGTTGTAGTAAGTCACCTCTCATTTCTCAGCGTCATAAAGGAGAACAGACAATATCATTGAAGTAGACCTCAGAATTGAAGCTTAGAAATTTTGATGAGCAATCTGACTTCCTTCATTCTTTTGTTTTGTAAAACTTGTGATTTACTAGGTACCGAAGAAGGATGCCACCAGTCGCATTCGAAATATCTCAAACGAACAAAATAACCCAAATTCAACCTGGATTAGTCATAACACACACCAGGTAGTTCAGTCTGAGAATGGTTGGTAAAATTGCAAAAGGCATCTGCAACATGGCCTGGAAATCTCTGCAAAAGCCAATATATTCAGTAACACCGGGGAACTCAGGTAGGCAAATTCGTTAAGGACTGGCAGTAGTTCAGCTAAATCATAGGCCTCTGATTCAAATTGGCTATAAATACCGGTTATGAAGCGTTTAGCTTTAAGCCTTTACCTAACTAATAGTGTTGCGCAGCTTGTCTTTAATCTAAGTTTGCAAAGCTGCTTTCCAAATGTATTCAAAATCGTAATCAGAGACCATCAAAGATCTGCGACAAATAGTGCACTAACGACAAAATTGAACAACACATAAATATGACATGTCATTGGTGAACGCCAGAGCCAATATCAAAAGTATAGTTCATCATTATATCTTGCACGCCTCTCAGTAGGAAACGGTTCATTATCAGATAACAGCGACGTAAACCGAGATTTCAACGGAGAGCATAAATTTTGCGCGGTACTCAAATTTTTGGTCGAAACTGTTTTATTTGGCCCAGCTTACTCCTTTCATTCTTCGCATATCATCCTGACTAGTAGCAGTGACAACTCTTAATGCAATATAGAGCTGAATGGTATCATAATTGTTGGTTCGCGTTTATGTTGGTGAGCAGTACAAGAGCACGTTTCAGCTCAGTTTACATGGGTTCTTAATAAAAATCGAACAGGTACTGTGGAATCTCAATTTTTAAGAATAAGAATCATTCATAAAAAGCCACAGATTTCAGCGGTTTTGTGATAAATCTTGTGGCTGCTAGTCCTTAGTACTTCATCTGAAGAAGAATAACAATGTCGCTAGCCAAGTTGTTCGGTTTATATGATGGATTACTGAATATTGTAGATGTGTCTATCAAGCCGTGCTTAAAAGCCTGAACGCGTGTGAAATTTAATGGCTTAATAACCTATACTAATAGGTATGATTTATGCATACAGTTCAATAAGACCGTTATGCTATGACACTGATTTTAACGGTGTGGCCACTGAAAAAATTATTGATCTACATTCGTTGTGTTGCTGGCAGAAAACTTCTGCGAAGTTGCAGACTGCTAATAATTTCACAGCAGTTGCTGAGTGCTGAAGAGATTGCATTGTAATAGAAATGGTAAGCATATGCTCATACTTTAACCTCAAAATGGCACAAGCTCTCTCTAGCCGGCGTTCAAGATTTTATTTTGTAAGATATCTGCTCACCAGTAGCAAAGGCGTATTTAAAGACTTGCCATGCAGTTTTATTCTCTTTTGGATTAGTTCTTGCGTAATATGAGCGGCCATCTGGAATTGAATTAAAAACGGACCTAGTGTTTTAGAGATTATGATAAGATACACTCATATAGCAATCGTTATTTATTAATTCGTCCAGAACGAAGGATAAATTTTAGCTACTTAGCAGTACAGAATCCCAATAAATTCTGTGACATTTAGCAGTAGCATTGGCAATGGAAATTTCGGTATGCTTTACAACAAGATGGTGTTAGTGGTTGCGGAAAATAGTTCAGCACAACCGGATATAGCCTAGAAAAGAACCTAACACCGTTGTCCCAGTTATTTTCATTTAAGATCCAACTGCCTGCAGCTCAGTTATCCAAACAGGATTGGTTGGATTTGGCGCTAAAATTACAAAAACTAATTAGAGGTTCGGAAGTCGCTCAAGGTCATAAGCCACATCTAATAGAACATTAAAGAATTCATCATTATTATGAACCGAATTATACAGATGATACGGATATACTCACAAAACGAGGATCAGGTGGCATACGCGGAATCACACATAAACCAAAATAGTTTATCTTCTTCCAATCAGGTAAAGCATTTGTTTCACTACTGGATAGTAGAAAGGCCACATAATACCTAGCTGGGTCACACTCGAGTACAGAAAAAATTGAAGCATTGCTTTTTTCGCAGACTAGATACAAACGAGAAATGATGCGAATTACCCAAAGCATGCTCTGGCTCCAAAATAAAAGCAATTGGAACACCGCGTTTGTGCATTTCACCAGACGTAAAGAATATAGTTTAGAAAAAAGGAGAAAACTAACACGTTAGAAAGGTAATGGGATAGAGCATTCTTATAATCAAGCTAAATATATAGGTTAGCACAAGCATATTGATGTCTGCATTGCATATAATAGCGCCTTTTCCATGCCTTCATAAAGGGGACGTAGCTTTGACAGTCAATTCCTCTTAGCTTTCCTTAAATCTGTGCATGCTAGGAAGACATTTTAGTGTTATCTGGCGAAAAAGTCATGTACAGCTGCCAATGACCGCATTTTGATTAGAGGATTTCAGACAGAACCGTCTCTGGTTCCTTTAATTCGAATTGGATGCAATAGTTCACCTTTCTCGGAAACTTATGGAGCCTTAATACTTATAAGTCCCAACTCCCGATCCCATTTTATTGTTGCCATAACTGATGTGTCTACATGCACGTTTACTTTTGGCGCTGTTCTACCCACAGGTTATGCAGAAAAGCAGCAACACCAAAACCTAGATGTCAGACTTTCCATCACCTAGCCTGCTTATGTTGTGCCAACCTAAAGCTAAATTCCTCGAAAACCGTCGTCATTGACGATTTGGATCCGAAACCAAATATCGTTCTGATGCCTAGACGCAAGTCATCACGAATTTACGTCTATCCAGGACTCGTGGTGACATCGCACGGATTTTTTTCTGTGATGTTTAGCATATGTACAAGCCTTAATGCAGCTACTCATGGCAGGACATGGAAATCAATCTTAAATCCAACACGCCTCTCTCTCTCTACACCGAGCCTAAAGACCCTTATAGTGTCTGTCATTTTTATGCAATTGCGTCATAGCAGATGGCAGAATATAGTTGGCACCGCCTAAACAGCATTGTGAAACAACGCTTGCGCAATGCTAAACGAGGCATTAATTACGAGCAATAATTTACGAGTTATTCTCCTCTATTCGGCCACAAGGTTCCCGAGGTTGCTTCCGTAGATAAATAGAGACGCAGGAAAGATAGATCGACAGCCGCGAGGCCGGACAGTAGTATTTTCGATATAAGTAAATTAATAAAATTAACCCGTAGCTCGACTAGACAAGAAACAATTGAATAGCAAAAATACGCGTGAATCTAGCGACTAAGCAAGTGTAGTGGAAAAGCATGATTACTTTTGTATTAACAACACAATCCCCTTTAGAGCCAAAAATGCAGAGGATTTAGATCTCCGTTTATGTATGCATGTGGGCATTCGCAGATCGATAAGCGTGTACTTATATATACCGGAGTATAATTTAAAATATATTAGAATGAAAACAGTAAGTATTAAGAAGAACAAAGATATTCTCATATTAGATTAAAACATTAATTGCACGAGATTATACTTTCCGTTCATACTGTCTTTGGCTTATCCTTCTGGTCATATTTGAACCAATTTTTTACTAGGTGCGCAACACCTAATACACAATTGTATATGTTCTTGTGTATATTCCCTGCCACAAACAGTGCCTAACTGTTATATATTTAATAACTGCAAGAATCAAAAACAGTAAAGAACCAGACATATTAGGTCACAAACATACATAAACAATATAATAAGCATGCTATGTACCCATGGCAGACTTATCCGGATTTAGCCTGCTGAAGTAGCCGAAAGGCGCTCTAGTTAACAACAGGTCGGAAGGCAACTTAAAACTGACCACATCTGATCGAGGTGATTGCATGTTTACAATTTCACCGGTAGCCAACCACGTGCCCATATTGTCTTCTACAGCATCAGCAATCGATCTGCACAACCAAAAGTTCTGACTTTGACTAGCTTCTAAGGCTGCTATTGATTCCCGAGGTATGGATGTCGATGAAAGCGATGTCCATCTTGAGTTGGGAAACCAATTATTCAGTGGTCTTCGAGTCATTGTCTGGAACAAATCTAAAGAATAAAAAATGTATCCTGTTTCTAAAACGATAAATATCCTAATATATAATTGCCAATCAGTTTCCATACTGTACACACACTGAGGATATTATTTGTAGACGTCACTTCATCAAAAAATGGAATTTTTTTTATAAACTGAACATTTTGGTGTCTGTCACGCCAAAAGCCACAGCAGTGTTTAGTCTGACGAGCTGTGGGCCCTCATCATCATAAAAAGAATGTAAATATGAAATACCGCTATTTTACAGTCACATAATCCGAAGGCCTTATTTATAGCTAGCCAGAGAATGCTTTAGTCATCGCAGTAGTTTGTCATTCGTCCAGTGGGTTGGCCTAGTTTATGCGTAATTCTGACACAGGACTGCTAGAAACCGTTTTTACGATAAATCAGCTACTTTATTTGTGTGTATTGTAGTGAAGACTACCAGTGGATTTCTAATTAACAATCTTCGATATAGAAATTGATTGATTTAACCAAAAAAGTTAGGAAAATATGCGAAATGCTCGAGTTGTCAGTCTAAATTCAAGCCCAGAATGATGCTAAACAGTACACGCCGTATTAGTCTCTATGCTGGCTCGGCATTGACTGGATTCGTTACTCCGAAGGCTACCAAAATCTTTGTACTAACCACAGAAAATTTTGAATTACCCACTATTGACAATTGTTTGATAACATTTCGATATTTAATTTCCGATATCATTCTCAGATATATAATTACGCTTAGTGCTTTAATCAGAAACCACGAAGTCAGGCAAATGTGGTAACTTCAGTCAAGGTAGATCCGTTTTATATTTATTTTAGACTAGCTTAATATAAATTCAAGACCATAGATATAAAAGTACATGAAGACACAAACGCACGCGCGCATATGTATCCTGCGTAAAGTAGACTCATTCACTGTACTATCATACTGTTGGCTGTCAAATGTACGAATGCTTTTCCCCAAGTGTCGTCTATCGTTTCGCCTTGTTCCTCAATTTTGATCTGTCCTCTTGGTAACAGCTCAGGCCGTGCGGTTTTCAATGTTGAATGCTCATATTGTTTTGAAATTTCTTTCGCTGTTAACTATGTTTGTGATCTCATATGTGCAGATGTTTTTCTCCTTCATGAAGGGTATATATATATATATATATATATATATATATATATATATATATATATATATATATATATATATATATATATATATGGTTGATTGCTTATTTTCAATTATTTTAACAAGAACAAATACAATTCTCATGGAATAACATTTATTAATAAATCTTATTTCTACCAGTACCTACAGCCATTGTTCTGGATTCTTAGTATATTCGTTCATCCAATCCACTGTACATTAGTCGTAACCAATCTCCTCTTCGTTATGTAAGCCTTTGTTTTTCGTAATTTAGACTACTACTTTTGCGCAATTTAGACCACTCCTTTTTCGTAACATTATTTAGTGTGTCATCGCTTTCATTGTAATTGCGTCCGTAATTGATGTATGTGTCGTATTTTGCGAAGCGTTGACTATTTTTAAAGGCATGTCAGTTATGTCTTTGTTCCAGTCCAATTTAATTTCTTTTTGAATTATTTTCTGCACGTTTAAGCAGGGCTTCAGCTTATTAATTGCAATAGCTTCAAAAGCCAGAAGCATTTTCTCTGTTTTTGCCTTGTAGAGAACTGAAAAATTGTTACTACTAACAGCATGAACTGTGAGTAGTACATGCTCGCAAATTGCTGATTTTTGTGCAGGAGCTGCACCCCTCTTTAATAGTTTTTGAGGGAGATGCTGATTTATTCTAGTTTCGAGCCTCTTTTTTGATCTGCCGATGTGCTGAGCGTTGCAGGTACATTGAAATTTGTATACAGACAAAGGTGTTGACTTCACAGAGAGGCTATCTTTTTCATTCGTGCGCATCAGTTTTGTTTTGTTGAACACCACTCTCACCTGTATTGATGGAAACTGTGTTTTAGTCGCTCGAATTACTTTTCGTTTGAAGATTTCCGCGAAGAGGTACAACGCGACACTACGGCAAAATAGAAAATTCCATAACGAAGATTCTAAACCGAATTATTTCGAAGGTTGAAGCTAAACAAGAAATCGACATAGAGCACAAAAATGCTTTTATTACAGAATGCAAACATGCCAAGCCCGTAGGTTCAACGCAACCGATATTATATGGGTTACCCAAGGTTCACAAAATGACCAACAATGAAAGACTTCCGCCTTTCAGGCCCATTTTATCTATGATAAATTCCCCACAGCACAGGGCAGCCAGACTATTATGCCGGATTATAAAACCTATCATGAAAGGAAGAATAGACCACGTTGTACAGGATAGCTTTCAATTTGTAGAAAAAATTCGCGACCTAAATTTGAAAGAGAGGAAAATGGTGTCCCTCGATATAAAGTCACTCTTTACTAGCATTCCAGTAAATAAAACTATAAATATCCTATGTGAATATATACGATCATCAGGAGCGGAAACACTGATAGAAGTGGACGACATGAGAGAACTACTTCTATTATGCACATCCAACGTACAATTCGTATTCCAAGGAGTCTTCTACAGACAAATTGACGGCATAGATATGGGTAGTCCTCTTGGATTAGTACTGGCAGACATATACATGCACCATTTAGAAACAAATGGTTTAAAACCATTTATCAATGGAGCTCATTTTTACGTGCGCTACGTTGACGATACTTTCATGGTCGTTGAAAAGGATGAAGATACAAATTCACTGCTACATCACATAAACAAGGTAGACCAGGCAATCAAGTTTACAATAGAAGAAGAAAAAGACGGATATTTATCCTTCCTAGATGTAGGAATAACGAGAGATGAAGAAGGTACTCTCTCAAGGTCAGTTCACAAGAAATCAAGCTGGACTGGACAATATGTCCATTATATGAGTAGTGTGCCAAGGGCGTACAAAAGAAACCTAATAATAAATTTGGGCACACGAATACGCAGGATTTGTTCACCGGACAACATTGAAGTAGAGCTAAATTTGCTTCGCGAAGCGTTGAGAAATAATGGCTATCCGGACTGGTTCATCGAATACAACTTGAGGCAACGCAACAAAATCGAGGCCAATTTGGAGGAAAACAAAACTCCCCAGAGAGTAACGCTTAGTGTTCCCTTTGGAGGTGATCTTCCAGCGGAAATCTTCAAACGAAAAGTAATTCGAGCGACTAAAACACAGTTTCCATCAATACAGGTGAGAGTGGTGTTCAACACAACAAAACTGATGCGCACGAATGAAAAAGATAGCCTCTCTGTGACGTCAACACCTTTGTCTGTATACAAATTTCAATGTACCTGCAACGCTCAGTATATCGGCAGATCAAAAAAGAGACTCGAAACTAGAATAAATCTGCATTCCCTCAAAAACTATTAAAGAGTGGTGCAGCTCCTGCACAAAAATCAGCAATTTGCGAGCATGTACTACTCACAGGTCTTGCTGTTAGAGGTAACAATTAATCAGTTCTCTACAAGGCAAAAACGGAGAAAATGCTTCTGGCTTTTGAAGCTAGTGCAATTAACAAGCTGAAGCCCTGCTTAAACGTGCAGAAAATAATTCAAAAAGAAATTAAATTGGACTGGAACAAAGACATAGCTGACAGGCTTTCGAAAATAGCCAACGTTTCGCAAAATACGACACATACATCAATTACGGACGCAATTACAATGAAAGCGATGACACACCAGATGACGTTACGCAAAAGGAGTGGTCTAAATTGCGCAAAAGTAGTGGTCTAAATTGCGAAAAACAAAGGCTTACATAACGAAGAGGAGATTGGTTACGACAAATGTACAGTGGGATTGGATGAACGAATATACTAACGAATCCAGAACAATGGCTGTAGATACTGGTAGAAATAAGATTTATTAATAAATGTTATTCCATGGAGTACGTTGTTTTGTTCTTACATTTTAAAAAATGGTGAAAATAGAAACGATCAATTTATTGAAACACCGTGGTCACCCTATTCCACGTAAGACTATTAATGCATATATATCTTATTTGTGTAGATGTGGTGAATGTGTGGAACGTGATATGTATTATATATATATATATAATATATATATATATATATATATATATATATATATGAATCTGAAAATAATTATGTTGATAAACAAAACCTTATATCGGGTATTTGCAAAATTATGCTGTTGACTTTGGCTTTTTGGAATATTATATGCGCAGTTCTGAAGAAAGTAGTCAGAATGTAATGCCAAAACATTAGTGAAGTAACCAGTTATGGTACTGTATAATAGAAGACCTATAACCGTTCCCAAAATAAATAAAAACTAGCCACAAATAGGTGCCAAACCAAACTTATAGCTGCTCAAGTAATATCTGGGACATATACCCTATAAAATCTAACTTGTTACTAGGTATGCCATGCTTGAAGCATAAATGCACGCATACTATTACTTCGCAATCAATAATAACAAAAATAGGCTTTATAAGAAACGCTCAGTCATTTATATGTGCATAAAATGTTAATGATAATGATCCTGCAAACGTCAAAGTAGCATAGCATAAATTTGCTGACCAATATATTTTTGTAAAGAAATCATATCTTAGGAATTGATACCAATAGCCACTTATATTATTTAACAAATCACACGTACTGATGCATTATGACATTCCAAGTGTATCACCAGAGCACAAAACTAAACTGCCTTACGATTAGTAAACAGAAATTTATATATAAAATATTGAAAATATAGAAATGTGGCACCCAACCAGAGTTGTCTCGCATACACCGCGCTAGATTGAAAACTTGACTGCACAATTTCTACGCATTTTCAAACATAACATTTTCCAGCCAAAGACGCACTTATATTAGATATTCAATTAAGCAATCATTAGTTCGCCGATGGTGATAACAATTCTTGAAGTCATGTCTGCAGATTTGGTTTAAACAAATATTCTACTTAATATATAACAGTTAAATACTGTTTGTTGCGAAGAGCTAATATATATGCCAGTATGTATAAGGTGTTGCGAACCTAGTAACAAATTAGTTCAGCTGTGACCAGAAGGATAAACCAAAGACAGCATGAACGGAAAGTACAATCTCATGCACATTCGTTTCGTGCTTACTGGCGACTCATCAGTAGGAGCCGGTATTACGCCCTTTAACCACTATATATTTGGCAGAAGAATGTGGAATAATAGAACGTTACAATCTCCTAGACGAATGTGTAAACCTGTAATAGTGAAGCTAACATAATCTAAAGTCAACGACAATGCGACTATATAATATATATATAACGAGTCTGTAAAGGATACTAACACTATGGATATTGTGTCAGTAACCGATACCAACATTAAAGTACCGAAAACACCTAATACATACTTGCATATATATTGGATCTTCGCAACAAACAGTATTTAACTGTTATATATTAAATTGAATGATGTCAGGCTTACCTCGAAATGTTATAACTGATATCGATCAAGGCAAGAGTGTATGGATTTACTGGAGTAACAAGTGTTCAAAAATAGTTGTAATTCTCAATTTCTGTGAACTATAGCATACACTGATATCCATCATGTTAGTATAGTGTACCTTTTCTGTACTATAATGTTGGTATCGGTTACTGACACAATAGCCATACTTACTTTACTTTACTGCGGCTGACTCCCTTTGGAAGATAAGCCGGCTCCAATTTCATGGAGTTTCTTGGGAATTTGGTATAAGTGGTGTCCCCTCACCACTCGGCTTTTTGATCGAGGACGCACCTCTAGCCTTTGCACATCCAAGCGCAGTCTGCAAGGCAGCAGTAAGTTGCATGGTTACCGGTGGCTGTTGAGAGCTCATTCGCCATTCGGAAGTACGGGGTACTGTCCAGGAGTCCATGTAATCCTGTGGCAGTTGAACACATTTGTGGCGGAGAACACACACCAAGTCATGATGCCGTCGTCAGGCTCATGTGGTATTTTATAGGAGATCCGATTGCCGGTCGGAAATCCACCACGCCCTGATGACACCACCGCCATAGCCCCGTTAGCCCATGTACGAGCGGCCATCGAGAAGTGGTTGACACCGTCGTACCACGTTGAGTAGGGGATGGACTTCACGACGGGTTTGTTATTATGTTGTTCGACGACTGGTTAAATACAATGGGATTGGTGTTTACTTCAAGCTCGCAAACTTGATTTAAAGAATTGTTACCACCACCCGCGCAAACAATTATTGTTAAATTGTTTTGCCTATATATGTATATGTGGCGAAAGCTACAAACAGTTAATGTTCGTGACTGCATAGAAATTGTGCAGCCGACATTTCCAGTCAAGTTCAATGTATGCGAGACTGCTAGAGGTGAGAGCCGCATATCTAAATTTGATTTCCATATATATTCAATGCGGTTTGATCCTCGATAGTCAGTTTGCCGTCGTACTCTGATGATGATCAAGGAAGGTCGAAACGCGTCAGTGCGTTGCGGCTGGCGGTAGTTTTGTTATGTTGTTCGACGACTGGTTAAATACAATGGGATTGGTGTTTACTTCAAGCTCGCAAACTTGATTTAAAGAATTGTTACCACCACCCGCGCAAACAATTATTGTTAAATTGTTTTGCCTATATATGTATATGTGGCGAAAGCTACAAACAGTTAATGTTCGTGACTGCATAGAAATTGTGCAGCCGACATTTCCAGTCAAGTTCAATGTATGCGAGACTGCTAGAGGTGAGAGCCGCATATCTAAATTTGATTTCCATATATATTCAATGCGGTTTGATCCTCGATAGTCAGTTTGCCGTCGTACTCTGATGATGATCAAGGAAGGTCGAAACGCGTCAGTGCGTTGCGGCTGGCGGTAGTTTTGTTATGTTGTTCGACGACTGGTTAAATACAATGGGATTGGTGTTTACTTCAAGCTCGCAAACTTGATTTAAAGAATTGTTACCACCACCCGCGCAAACAATTATTGTTAAATTGTTTTGCCTATATATGTATATGTGGCGAAAGCTACAAACAGTTAATGTTCGTGACTGCATAGAAATTGTGCAGCCGACATTTCCAGTCAAGTTCAATGTATGCGAGACTGCTAGAGGTGAGAGCCGCATATCTAAATTTGATTTCCATATATATTCAATGCGGTTTGATCCTCGATAGTCAGTTTGCCGTCGTACTCTGATGATGATCATGGAAGGTCGAAACGCGTCAGTGCGTTGCGGCTGGCGGTAGTTTTGTTATGTTGTTCGACGACTGGTTAAATACAATGGGATTGGTGTTTACTTCAAGCTCGCAAACTTGATTTAAAGAATTGTTACCACCACCCGCGCAATCAATTATTGTTAAATTGTATTGCCTATATATGTATATGTGGCGAAAGCTGCAAACAGTTAATGTTCGTGACTGCATAGAAATTGTGCAGCCGACATTTCCAGTCAAGTTCAATGTATGCGAGACTGCTAGAGGTGAGAGCCGCATATCTAAATTTGATTTCCATATATATTCAATGCGGTTTGATCCTCGATAGTCAGTTTGCCGTCGTACTCTGATGATGATCAAGGAAGGTCGAAACGCGTCAGTGCGTTGCGGCTGGCGGTAGTTTTGTTATGTTGTTCGACGACTGGTTAAATACAATGGGATTGGTGTTTACTTCAAGCTCGCAAACTTGATTTAAAGAATTGTTACCACCACCCGCGCAAACAATTATTGTTAAATTGTTTTGCCTATATATGTATATGTGGCGAAAGCTACAAACAGTTAATGTTCGTGACTGCATAGAAATTGTGCAGCCGACATTTCCAGTCAAGTTCAATGTATGCGAGACTGCTAGAGGTGAGAGCCGCATATCTAAATTTGATTTCCATATATATTCAATGCGGTTTGATCCTCGATAGTCAGTTTGCCGTCGTACTCTGATGATGATCATGGAAGGTCGAAACGCGTCAGTGCGTTGCGGCTGGCGGTAGTTTTGTTATGTTGTTCGACGACTGGTTAAATACAATGGGATTGGTGTTTACTTCAAGCTCGCAAACTTGATTTAAAGAATTGTTACCACCACCCGCGCAAACAATTATTGTTAAATTGTTTTGCCTATATATGTATATGTGGCGAAAGCTACAAACAGTTAATGTTCGTGACTGCATAGAAATTGTGCAGCCGACATTTCCAGTCAAGTTCAATGTATGCGAGACTGCTAGAGGTGAGAGCCGCATATCTAAATTTGATTTCCATATATATTCAATGCGGTTTGATCCTCGATAGTCAGTTTGCCGTCGTACTCTGATGATGATCATGGAAGGTCGAAACGCGTCAGTGCGTTGCGGCTGGCGGTAGTTTTGTTATGTTGTTCGACGACTGGTTAAATACAATGGGATTGGTGTTTACTTCAAGCTCGCAAACTTGATTTAAAGAATTGTTACCACCACCCGCGCAAGCAATTATTGTTAAATTGTATTATTCGTTTATTCTCAGTTTACTATTATCAAATATCCTAAGCATACGATTTTATCTCTAGCGATCTGCACTTAGAATATTTGAATGCGCATTACTGGAGTAGTCTGATTGTACTGAAAAAATTGATAAAATAATTGGCAATTCTGCATTAGGTATTGCGTACCTTTTAAAAAATTGCTTCCAATAGGTCGACAAGGGTGTATAAAGGCAGCATGGACAAATAGTATAATTTCATATAGGCATGTATTTCGTGCATGTTTATTTTGTTTATACATGTATTAGTAATGTGAACATTATACATTCTATTGCAAGGTGTCGAAATATCCTACGCGCTACTTATAATATTTATCACTTTTCTTGACCAAATATATTTGGGCAAAGGGTGTAGTACCAGATCCTACTTATGAGTTGGCATTAAGATTACACATTTCATTCA
>JAQBSW010001332.1:60000-138239 GCA_029291075.1 Eudiplozoon nipponicum | reverse complement strand
TTAATATCGGTAACCATGATCAAAAGGTATAACAATTAAATTGACACTTACGTATGGCAGTCGGAAGGTGAAAGTTGGAAAGCTATATCTTTTAGCAATAATCTGTTTTGTTATGTACGTGACCCACCAATAAAATAAATTATACCTGTTCCAAGGCTCCTCCTCAGTGTTATTTTATATCAGAACACAAGGCAAGTGATGGAATGGTTTATTGGATAATGTTGTAATCGTTTATTATGGAAAAAATGTTAAAATGCAGCAGACCAAAATTACAATACCAGACAGTAAGCGAGATACTCAAAAACTGAAAAAAGCGCACAATTTTAAAATCAAGTATTTAAACAAAGAATGTTCTGAAAAATAAAAAGAAAAAATTCTTTTTAAATAAAGTTCGTTACAATCAGCTATGGTAGTTTAAATTTATCAGTCAAGGTCATTTTAAATAAGGCAGAGAATAGAATAGAATAGAAAAGAATAGAATAGAATATAATAGAATAGAATAGAATAGAATATCTTTATTTGGATTCAAACCACACATATTCCATCAATTAATAAAATTGGAAATTGTACAATATATATTTTAAAAAATTATCACATCACAATAATTGTGCAATTAATCTCATGTAGATAGGTATATCTCACTAGTTGTACAATACAATATATCAATATCAGAAAGTTCGACTGAAAAGAATAATATATACATCATCAAATTAGGAACAATTAAGGTATAATTCGGTTTATAATGGCTCCGACTTTGTTGAATACCGAATTTGAGAAAATTATTGCGGCCCTTCAAAATTCCATAAAGGAGCTAAAGGAGGAGAACATCGTAATTAAAAATAAGATGTCTAAGCTGGAGTCGGATGTCAGTGAACATGCAGAAAAATTAGATTTAGCGGAAAGGAAAAATTAATACTTAAGCGCAAAAATTGATGATTCGACCGTGGCGTTAAACGAGAAGGTGGATAAATTAAAGCTCGATGTTGTACCATGGATTGAGCTAGCTTTTTTAACAGTAGATGATGATACATCAACAAAAAACTGCACTTCAGGAGATGAAATATTAAATATATTATCCAATGAAGGTTCTGCTAGGATTGGAAAACCGAAGCAGTTAATATTATTTAATCTTAATGAAAATGCTGACCCGAATGATGTTGAGAAGTTAAATGATTTAATAAAAGATACGACTGAGGCCGAAATAACGAAATGTTACAGAGTTGGCAAGAAAACTGAACGACCAAGGCCGGTTGTGATAAAACTATCAAAGAGGCCGACAAACAAGCAAGTGGAAGATATCAATAAGAAGAAAGAAGAATGTAATAACTTCCACAATATATTCATCTGCAGAGACAAGACCTTTCACCAAAGGAAATTGTCAGCAGCGAAGAAGTCGAAGAAGAATTTAGATTATGGATCAAGTTTTTTGCTGTGTGATTTTATAATAAGTAACAATTTTGACTTTATAATTTTAACTGAATCCTGGCTGAACAAGGACATTGAAAACTATGAATTTGACATTCCTCATTATTCTCTATTTAGGAAAGACAGATCCTTGGATAAAAGAGGTGGAGGAGTATTTATTTATAGTAAATCGATATTAAATGCGATAGTGTTACATACTAGTGA
Source organism: Eudiplozoon nipponicum (assembly GCA_029291075.1). Taxonomy (NCBI): domain Eukaryota; kingdom Metazoa; phylum Platyhelminthes; class Monogenea; order Mazocraeidea; family Diplozoidae; genus Eudiplozoon; species Eudiplozoon nipponicum. The sequence goes on along the minus strand of JAQBSW010001332.1, from coordinate 136,610 downwards.
ATATAATACTGTCATTGACTTTTTAACGATACAAATTGATAACCTGATCTTAACTGCGGTTTACAGACCGCCGTATGCTAATACACATGATGATCAAATGTTTACCAATTCTTTTCAATCTATTTTGGACTGCCATGGTAATATTGTTGTGGTAGGAGATTTTAATAGGCTGCATGACTGTGAAATAATCAATCTTTTTTCTAATCATGATCTTAAGCAGATTATAAAGGAACCAACTAGAGGTTCGGAATGCTTAGATCATGTATATTTAGAAGTTGAAGCGTTGAACTCACACAGTTATGATGTAGTAAATTACTTCAAAGAATTGGATCATAAACAAATCATTTTACAATGGAACCTTTCGAGTAGCAAAGCACAGAAACCTAATTTTGAAAGTGCGCACGTGCAATGTTCCAGAATCAACTGGAATCTTTTTAGAGAATTAAGCTTATCTATTGATTATGAATGTTTTTTATCATGAACAATGACGAATTTGTTTCTTCTGTTTCATTGTTATTATCTGATATGTTTAGGGCATCTACATTTACGGATGTTATACCCAAGAGATTCAATAGGAAGTTATGTAAGCTAAGAATCAAACGAGATAATATAATGAAATGTAGTCTTATCAATAGTATTAAAAAATGAGGTTAGAATTGATTGATAAAGAAATTAATTCATCACTGCTGATAATCCGTCAAAGATCTGAGAGAATTATTTTGGCCAAACTGAAGAGCAATCCTAGACTAGGATACAAACTACTCACAGACTACAGTAAATATAAGGAAAAATTAAAGCTTATATTACCTGTGGGTAAAACTGAGTATGAATTTCTCTGTGAATTGGATGAAGTATTTGGCAAATTGTTATGTAATCCACAGAACGAAAGCAATTTCATTGATCTACCTGATCCTTCGGGAAACCAGGATCTAGGACTTGTTATTGACAGTGATGCATTGATAGAATTAATGTTAAAAATAAAATCAAAAAAACAAAAAGATCACCTTGGTATATCGATTGATAACCTACTTCAATTACCTTTAAATTTTATGAATGCGCTCTGCAATTTTATAAATAGAATTTTGAAGGATGGGAAATTACCAATCGATATATTAACGATAGTAGCTAAACCATTGCCAAAAGTAAGTAAGCCAAAGTGCGCCAGTGATTATAGATTAATCTCTATTATCCCTTCGTTTTTGAAGATAATAGAACGATTGATACTAGATCATTTAGAACGTATGTTGCCGGCTGATTTTGATATGTGCCAACACGGCTTTACAAAAGACAGGTCGACAACTACTAATATTCTCTCTATGTGGAAACATGTAATTACATTAGATGAGAAAAAGTTAGATGCATTAATTGTATTTATAGATATCTCAAAAGCTTTTGACTCTATATCTTTTGATGCTATTTTGAATGCGATTAATTTATTGAATATTGATCCGAATATTTTTAGATTACTTAGATACTACTTATATAATCGAAGAATGAGTATTCAAGTAAACGATTTGATATCTAAATCGAAAAGGGTAACAAGTGGAGTTCCACAGGGATCAAGTTTGGGGCCAATTTTATTTAAAATTGTATTTGCACATTTGGAAACTAAGATCCCTAACGGTCGAGTTTGCAAATTTGCTGATGATTTGAAAATAATCTTTCCAATTGATCCAAATAATGTTGAATTCTCCAAAAATAATGTGACACTTGATTTGTATGATTTAAGTAGATATCTGTTAACACTAGGGCTGAGAATAAACAGTAAAAAGACGAGAGCTTTAAAAATAGGTAACAGAACAGATTTTAAGTATGTTTATTTTCATGATGCTGAGATTAATGATGTTTTTGAGATTAAACTTATGCAAGAAATTAAGGATTTAGGCATAACTATTCATTGTACGGTTTCTGCTGAGAGACATATTGAAAGGATAGTAGGCAGTGCCAAGAACAGATGGGCATTGATAAATAGAAATATTATATCACATGAAATAAAATTCAAAATGTTTATAATATGGATTAGACCGATACTAGAATATGCCGCCGCTACTTGGAATCCCTTAACAAAGGGTCTGTCTAATAAAATAGAAGCTGTACAAAGAAAAGTTGTGAAGCAAATTAGTCCTATCTCCTGCACTATATACGCCACTAGATTACAATTTGTATCACTGCATCCTTTATGGTTTCGGAGAATGTGCTATTGTATAAAAGTTTTCCATTTAAACCAGTGGTCTGGTGCCTATATGAATCCCATAAGAAAGAGTCATGAAATTGGAACTAGATCTGGTCATTCTGCAATATCTCCACCTTTGATTGGGAATGTTGCGAGCAAGCTGTTCTCGTTTTCAAAAATTTACAAAATTTATAATCACTTGCCAAAGGGGCTTAGAGAAACGCCTCCAACTAAAATGTCTTTTAAATTTTTATCTACCGAACTAGAAAAAGTGTTTAATCCTGATGATATTTTTAATTTTGATTATGATAATACTTTTTCATGGTTAAATAAAAGCCAAGATTAATTGTTTCAGCAACAAATGTAATATTCGAGTTATAACTTAAATTTTCAATTTTGATTAAGAATCTATCACTGTTTACAGCTGATCTTTCAGATGCCGATAAACTGTACAGTACACTTAATTGCACATATATATGTTATGTGATATCTTTTTATATTGTACATTTTCTAATTTTATTATTTAATGGAACACGTGTGGTTTGAATCCAAATAAAGATATTCTATTCGATTCTATTCTATGTAGAAACATGTAATTACATTAGATGAGAAAAAGTTAGATGCATTAATTGTATTTCTAGATATCTCAAAAGCTTTTGACTCTATATCATTTGATGCTATTTTGAATGCGATTAGTTTGTTGAATATTGATCCGAATATTTTTAGATTACTTAAATACTATCTATATAATCGACAAATGAGTATTCAAGTAAACGATCTGATATCAAAATCGAAACGAGTAACGAGTGGAGTTCCACAGGGATCAAGCTTGGGGCCCATTTTATTTAAAATTGTATTTTCACATTTGGAAACTAAGATCCTTAACGGTCGAGTTTGCAAATTCGCTGATGATTTAAAAATAATCTTCCCAATTGATCCAAAAAATGTTGAATTCTCCAAAAATAATGTGACACTAGATTTGTATGATTTAAGTAGATACTTGTTAACACTAGGGCTGAGAATAAACAGTAAAAAGACGAGAGCTTTGAAAATAGGTAACAGAACTGATTTCAATTATGTTTATTTTCATGATGCTGAGATTAATGATGTTTTTGAGATTAAACTTATGCAAGAAATTAAGGATTTAGGTATAACTATTCATTGTACGGCTTCTGCTGAGAGACATATTGAAAGGATAGTAGGCAGTGCCAAGAACAGATGGGCACTAATAAATAGAAATATTTTATCGAGTGAAATAAAATATAAAATGTTTATAATATGGATTAGACCGATATTAGAATATGCTGCCGCTACTTGGAATCCTTTAACAAAGGGTTTGTCTAATAAGATAGAAGCTGTACAAAGAAAAGTTGTGAAACAAATAAGTCCTATCTCCTGCACTATATATGCCACTAGATTACAGTTTGTATCACAGCATCCTTTATGGTTTCGGAGGATGTGCTATTGCATAAAAGTTTTCCATTTGAACCAGTGGACTGGTGCCTATATGAATCCAATAAGAAAGAGTCATGAAGTTGGAACTAGATCTGGTCAATTTGCAATATCTCCACCATTGGTAGGGAATGTTGCGAGCAAGCTATTCTCTTTTTCAAAAATTTTCAAAATTTACAATCAATTGCCAAAATGGCTTAGAGAAACGCCTCCATCTAAAATGTCTCTTAAATTTTTATCTACCGAACTAGAAAAAGTGTTCAATCCTGCTGATATTTTTAATTTTGATTATGATAATACTTTCTCGTGGTTAAATAAAAGACAGGATTAATTGTTTTTCAACAGCATAACTTCTCGAGATTCTATCTTCAAGTTTTGTACTATTAATACTGAAACGTTATGCATTACATAGTCATGTTAAACAACAATACATACAATCAATTATTAGTCATGGTTCCCTTTTTTGCATAATGTTACACTCGAATAATACATTAAATTTTTCTATTTTTGATGATGAATCTATCACTCTTTATAACCGAACTTTCTGATGCTGATAAATTGTACAGTACAACTAATTGCACATATTTATGTGATGTGATATGTTTTTATATTGTACATTTTCTATTTTATTATTTGATGGAACATGTAAGGTTTGAATCCAAATAAAGATTTTCTATTCTATTCTATTCAAGTCAACCCACCAATGGTGGGAATGTTGCGAGCAAGCTACTCTCTTTTTCAAAAATTTACAAAATTTACAATCAATTGCTAAAGGGGCTTAGAGAAACGCCTCCAACTAAAATGTCTTTTAAATTTTTATCTACCGAACTAGAAAAAGTGTTCAATCCTGCTGATATTTTTAATTTTGATTATGATAATACATTCTCATGGTTAAATAAAAGACAGGATTAATTGTGTTTCAGCAACATAATTTCTCGAGAATCTATCTTCAAATTGTGTATTATTAAAACTGAAAGGTTATGCATTATATCATCTTGTTAATCAACAATGCATACAATCAATTATTAGTCATGGTTACCTTTTATCTTACAAACTGTTATACTCGAATTATATCTTAAATTTTTCTAATTTTGATGAAGAATCTATCACTCTTTACAGCTGAACTTTCTGATGCTGATAAATTGTACAGTACAACTAATTGCACATATATATGTGATGTGATATCTTTTTATATTGTACATTTTCTAATTTTATTATTTGATGGAACATGTGTGGTTTGAATCCAAATAAAGATATTCTATTCTATTCTATTCAAGTCAACCCACCAATGGTGGGAATGTTGCGAGCAAGCTACTCTCTTTTTCAAAAATTTACAAAATTTACAATCAATTGCCAAAGGGGCTTAGAGAAACGCCTCCAACTAAAATGTCTTTTAAATTTTTATCTACCGAACTAGAAAAAGTGTTCAATCCTGCTGATATTTTTAATTTTGATTATGATAATACTTTCTCATGGTTAAATAAAAGACAGGATTAATTGTTTTTCAGCAACATAATTTCTCGAGATTCTATCTTCAAATTTTGTATTATTAAAACTGAAATGTTATGCATTATATCATCTTGTTAATCAACAATGCATACAATCAATTATTAGTCATGGTTCCCTTTTTTGCATAATGTTACACTCGAATTATACATTAATTTTTCCTAATTTTTGATGAAGAATCTATCACTCTTTACAGCCGAACTTTCTGATGCTGATAAATTGTACAGTACAACTAATTGCACATATTTATGTGATGTGATATTTTTTACATTGTACATTTTCTAATTTTATTATTTGATGGAACATGTAAGGTTTGAATCCAAATAAAGATTTTCTATTCTAATCTATTCAAGTCAACCAATCATTGGTAGGAATGTTGCGAGCAAGCTACTCTCTTTTTCAAAAATTTACAAAATTTACAATCAATTGCCAAAGGGGCTTAGATAAACGCCTCCAACTAAAATGTCTTTTAAATATTTATCTACCGAACTAGAAAAAGTGTTCAATCCTGCTGATATTTTTAATTTTGATTATGATAATACTTTCTCATGGTTAAATAAAAGACAGGATTAATTGTTTTTCAGCAACATAACTTCTCGAGATTCTATCTTCAAATTTTGTATTATTAAAACTGAAATGTTATGCATTACATCATCTCGTTAAACAACAATACATACAATCAATTATTAGTCATGGTTCCCTTTTTTGCATAATGTTACACTCGAATTATACCTTAAATTTTTCTAATTTTGATGAAGAATCTATCACTCTTTATAACCGAACTTTCTGATGCTGATAAATTGTACAGTACAACTAATTGCACATATTTATGTGATGTGATATGTTTTTATATTGTACATTTTCTAATTTTATTATTTGATGGAACATGTAAGGTTTGAATCCAAATAAAGATTTTCTATTCTATTCTATTCAAGTCAACCCACCACTGGTGGGAATGTTGCGAGCAAGCTACTCTCTTTTTCAAAAATTTACAAAACTTTCAATCAATTGCCAAAGTGGCTTAGAGAAACGCCTCCAACTAAAATGTCTTTTAAATTTTTATCTACCGAACTAGAAAAAGTGTTCAATCCTGCTGATATTTTTAATTTTGATTATGATAATACTTTCTCATGGTTAAATAAAAGACAGGATTAATTGTTTTTCAGCAACATAATTTCTCGAGATTCTATCTTCAAATTTTGTATTATTAAAACTGAAATGTTATGCATTATATCATCTTGTTAATCAACAATGCATACAATCAATTATTAGTCATGGTTCCCTTTTTCTTACAAAATGTTATACTCGAATTATACCTTAAATTTTTCTAATTTTGATGAAGAATCTATCACTCTTTACAGCTGAACTTTCTGATGCTGATAAATTGTACAGTACAACTAATTGCACATATTTATGTGATGTGATATGTTTTTATATTGTACATTTTCTAATTTTATTATTTGATGGAACATCTGTGGTTTGAATTCAAATAAAGATATTCTATTCTAATCTATTCAAGTCAACCAATCATTGGTAGGAATGTTGCGAGCAAGCTACTCTCTTTTTCAAAAATTTACAAAATTTACAATCAATTGCCAAAGGGGCTTAGATAAACGCCTCCAACTAAAATGTCTTTTAAATTTTTATCTACCGAACTAGAAAAAGTGTTCAATCCTGCTGGTATTTTTAATTTTGATTATGATAATACTTTCTCATGGTTAAATAAAAGACAGGATTAATTGTTTTTCAGCAACATAATTTCTCGAGATTCTATCTTAAAATTTTGTATTATTAAAACTGAAATGTTATGCATTATATCATCTTGTTAATCAACAATGCATACAATCAATTATTAGTCATGGTTCCCTTTTTTGCATAATGTTACACTCGAATGATACATTAAATTTTTCTATTTTTGATGAAGAATCTATCACTCTTTATAACCGAACTTTCTGATGCTGATAAATTGTACAGTACAACTAATTGCACATATTTATGTGATGTGATATGTTTTTATGTTGTACATTTTCTAATTTTATTATTTGATGGAACATGTAAGGTTTGAATCCAAATAAAGATTTTCTATTCTAATCTATTCAAGTCAACCCATCACTGGTAGGAATGTTGCGAGCAAGCTACTCTCTTTTTCAAAAATTTACAAAACTTTCAATCAATTGCCAAAGTGGCTTAGAGAAACGCCTCCAACTAAAATGTCTTTTAAATTTTTATCTACCGAACTAGAAAAAGTGTTCAATCCTGCTGGTGTTTTTAATTTTGATTATGATAATACTTTCTCATGGTTAAATAAAAGACAGGATTAATTGTTTTTCAGCAACATAATTTCTCGAGATTCTATCTTCAAATTTTGTATTATTAAAACTGAAATGTTATGCATTATATCATCTTGTTAATCAACAATGCATACAATCAATTATTAGTCATGGTTCCCTTTTTTGCATAATGTTACACTCGAATGATACATTAAATTTTTTAATTTTTGATGAAGAATCTATCACTCTTTATAACCGAACTTTCTGATGCTGATAAATTGTACAGTACAACTAATTGCACATATTTATGTGATGTGATATGTTTTTATATTGTACATTTTCTAATTTTATTATTTGATGGAACATGTAAGGTTTGAATCCAAATAAAGATTTTCTATTCTAATCTATTCAAGTCAACCCATCATTGGTAGGAATGTTGCGAGCAAGCTACTCTCTTTTTCAAAAATTTACAAAATTTACAATCAATTGCCAAAGGGGCTTAGATAAACGCCTCCAACTAAAATGTCTTTTAAATTTTTATCTACCGAACTAGAAAAAGTGTTCAATCCTGCTGGTATTTTTAATTTTGATTATGATAATACTTTCTCATGGTTAAATAAAAGACAGGATTAATTGTTTTTCAGCAACATAATTTCTCGAGATTCTATCTTCAAATTTTGTATTATTAAAACTGAAATGTTATGCATTATATCATCTTGTTAATCAACAATGCATACAATCAATTATTAGTCATGGTTCCCTTTTTTTCTACAAATGTTATACTCGAATTATACACTTAAATTTTCCTAATTTTGATGAAGAATCTATCACTCTTTACAGCTGAACTTTCTGATGCTGATAAATTGTACAGTACAACTAATTGCACATATTTATGTGATGTGATATGTTTTTATGTTGTACATTTTCTAATTTTATTATTTGATGGAACATGTAAGGTTTGAATCCAAATAAAGATATTCTATTCTATTCTATTCTATCTCCGCAGAATCTGTACGATCCGTTTGATTTGGAGACTAAGTGCAGTGGTGATGCCCATGAACTTTTCGATGGTCTGATGATTCCCTCTTCCAAAAACCTTGAGAATTCCTCTTGGGCAGCTTTCAGTTTAGCAGGGGCCAGTGGTCGCTTCTTGAGTGCAATAGGTTGTCCTTCTGTGACGATATGGTGCATCGTGTTGGAGATTCGTAGCTCTGACTTGTTAAGATCAAAAAGCGACTTGTATTTTTGAAGAGCTGCTGATATCTCTGCTGAATGATGCACTGGGGTTGGCTGAATGACCTGTAACTCCAAACGCTCGGAGGCAAGTGTCCAAAAACTTTGCTCAAGTCCGGTGGAGGGGTCGATGATCTTTTGATTGGCAAGATCAACAATGAGCCGAAATTTCAGAAGGAAATCAAGGCCTATTATATTATATGAGACCTTGGCAATGATGAAGTTGTGGGAAAATTCGCGTCGTAGTCCTATGTTGAGTGTGCGGTACCGGCAGCTATAAGTTGGTATGGGCTCGCCTGTAGCTGTTGAGAGAAGAACACCTAGCGACATCTCGGCCATAGAATCACCCTTGAGAACTGAGACTTCTGCACCTGTGTCTACGATGAATTCTTCGCCGGTTTTGAAATCAAGAAGGTGCAGAAGCTCGTTGGGCTGTTTGGCCGGGTCATGCAAATAAGTAGGCTGGTGATTGCGACCGGCGTTGTCCTTTTGACTATCTATGTGGCAAATTCGGCGTGGACGAAAAGACTCGACAGGAATGTCGGATTGTAATTGATTTCTTCCCTGCGCCAGACGTTTTCTGATCCTGATGCACCATTGCGCCTGTGTTCTGTTGTATTTCCCGTCAACTGTGGAAATTGACACGCATTCGTAAATTCTTCAGAACGACAGAGACAGACTTGACATGAATAAAAAAACTTCTGGTGATTATAGCACCAGTTCTTTGGGGCATATCTGTTAAAGTATTGCGAGGATCTCGATCGCCACCTAAAGTTATAATTAGTTTTGGGCATGAATTTGGGTCGAGCATTCACTTGATTTAGCTCGGATTTCGTTATAACCGATCCTTCTAGAACTTTAGCCATGTTCGCTACTGTCCTCTCTAAAGAAGAGAGCCTATCATCCTGTGGGGGTGGAGAAAAGTATGACGGAGTCACCTTTGGTTCCAACACCCCAAATTATAACTCGCATCTCTCAGACAAGTCATTTATAGAGAGAGTTTCAGGGAGCTGTATGGTGAATAGTTTTAGTGCTTGTGGAAGATTGCTAGTAAAAGCAACCTTAGCTTCATGGTCAGAAATATTGGTTTAATACCAACATTTCCGTAATTTCCTTAAAATCTCGATAGGGCTAAGGTTTGGCATGTCTAACTGCGCGTATTTATTTATTATTTGTTTGGTTTCTGTGGGACCCAGCAAGGATTCTACTTCATTTTGTAGGCCCAAAATGGGATTAAGTAGCTTCCTAATGGCCTCAAGCTTCGGATAAATCCGTCGTTCTAATTCAGAAGGCAAACGCGACAACTGAACTGCATGGTAAATTTATTGTGCTTAAATGGCCATATAATTGCCATACATGGCTACTTGTGTGGAGATTAATTTAATTTTTTGGACATCAATTAACTCATATAAAAACAAATTAATTTTATTTTTGGACATTTGATGTTATCGCTGGTTTCGTAAAACAATATTGTAATTTTTGGAAAAAATTGTAAATTTTTTTGGAAGTTCTTTTGTTCATATTGTCGAAGTTTTTGACTTGTCTTGTCGAAGGAAAATGTTTGAGTTTTGATCTGAGTTGCTGAATTGCACAAGCGGGACACTGCGTGGTTCCATCTCCGACTCTTTGCTAATAAATCGTTGTAATCTTCTTGTCGATTGTTCTTTTTAATTATCAGCGAAAAGAACCACAAATTTGCTTTGGGTATTTAACGTGAATATTTGTTTTAAGGTCTCAATCATTCTGGTTCAGTAACCTGTGGATATCAGCGTATCCTGGTAAGCTTACTTATTTAATATAATATATAAATTGCAAGTAATTTAATAATATTATGGCTGGTTTATTAAATACTGAGGATACAGAGCAGTTGGCTAGTGGACTTAAGGATTGTAGCTTAAAAGATAGTTCAGAGGAACTTAAGTGTTCCAAGATAGATGATCATTCCGCATATATGGATTTTCCGGGCCTGGCATCCAAGAGACCTCTTATGGTAGTGACCAAAGGGCCTCTACAAAAAATGGCGACCGCGCCAGGATCCTTTATGCGGAAAGATATGATGTAGATGATCGTTTTTGCCGCAATTCTATGGATAGCAATGTTAAGCTCACCATGTACAGACCAGACAACCATTCTGAATGGGTCGAAGAAGCAAAATTTTATTTTAAACTAAAACGGATGACCGACCCTATAGAAAGGTTTGCCTCGGCCTGGTGGTGCTTACCTGAGCCATTAAAAAAGAATCTATTTAGACTCAGGAATTTTGTTACTGAGAACGAACCAGAAAATGCATTTGAGCTTCTAGTAGAAGAACTCCATGGACGATATCAACCCGAGAGGATTGAACGGATGACTGACTTATTACGTCAGGATAAGATGGGAAATCTACTTCCATCTGAATTTTATGACAGACTTATTTCAAAATCCATCGGGCTTGATATATCTGAGGAAGTTATAAATAGTATATTTGTAGCAGAATTGCCTGCTAGACTAAGAGCCACCTTGGATGTATATGATACATTGGAACTAGAGTGGCCAAAGAAGCTCAAAGGGTTGGACAAAGTGTATCGTCAGAAGGAACCTAAGGTGTATGCAGTAACCGCAAATTCACGCCTGGAATAGCAATTCAGACATCTCTCAGAGAGACTCCTGACCATAGAGAATGAATTAAGTACCCTCCGCAGGGATGTGGGTTGGATAAAATCAATTAGGAAAGTTCCAATAGAAGTAGGGTAAATTCTTGGAGTCAACGTTTAAATTCCAAGAATTGGAGAGGCGAATCGCGTGAGAGTGTACAAGGACCACGCGAGTGGTGCATATCGCATCGTAAATACGCCGAGTTTGAAAAATGTCAGGAGGGGGATGCACGTTTCCAAAGTTGGGTGGTCCCCGATGGAAAGGAAGTAGTCTTCCTGTAGCCTGGTCGAAGCCTTGGAAATCTAATGAAGTCCCCGCTAATAGGAGCCGTAGGAGGGGGGTTGCGCATGCAAGGCTCCAAGGTATGCATATTCGTGGCATACTAAAATCATCGAAGTTAGGTTCGGAAGCTTCGATGGAAGAAATGTGCGGTAATACAGTCGGTAAATCTGTTAGATTTCGGCTGGCAGGTAACCTTAAAGAGGTTGCTGGTTATAGCAACAATAAGTTCGTTATAACTGAGAACTTAGCGGCTTAAATTTCTTTATAGACACGGGTGCAGAGGTGAGCATAGTTCGATCTGATGTGGTGGAAATTGATAGCCCCACATTCGATTACCAACTATGGGCTCCTAATGGAAGTCCAATTGAGGTTAAGGGAGTTAAAGAATTGTCAGTGACATTGGGGCAGAAATCTTCATTTACGTGGAATTTTCTGGTCGCTGATATAAAGTATAACATCATTGGGATGGACTTTTTGATCCATTTTAATCGCGCTTTAGATCCCAAATCTAGGACCATTGGACAAAGCACTGGGATAGTGACTTATGCTGAGACTGGGACCTCAGTAGTTAGGTCAGTGAGACTACCCAGACCCGTCGTCGCCGATGACTTGGCGGATGTCATCGAGAAACACTTGGCCGTGTTTCTGCCATTCAATGCTAAACGCAAGGGTTTAAAGACAGGCACAGAACACCAAATCGAGTTGGTGGAGCCACTACCTTGTTCGCCGAAGTCTCAACCGTTAGCACTACATAAGCAGCAAGTTGCTATTGAAGAATTTAAGCGGTTGAGAGAAGAAGGAATTTGTAGGCGTTCAAATTTCAACTTTGCATCTCCAATAGTGGTGTTTCCAAACCTGAACCAGGTCAATGGAGGGTTTGTGGTAACTATCGTCTATTGAATTCGGTAACAAAAGGTGATTCGTATCCTCTACTGAACCAGAGTACTTTGCTCAGGGATATAATGGGGTACGAGGTATATAAAACGTTAGATCTGCAGAAGGCGTACTACCAAGTACCTATGGAGGCAGAATCTATACCACTTACAGCAGTGCGATTCCCTGGAGGAGGATCGCATAAATGCTTATGTATGCCTTTTGGGTCGAAGAATGCAAGTCAGACATTCCAGCGTTTGACAGAGGAAGTTCTTCAAGACTGTTCATTTGCTAGAGTGTATATAGATGACATCATTATATATAGTCAATCTAGGGAGGAACACCGGGAGCATTTGGACATCGTTTTGTCTAAGCTGGAACATTATGGGTTGGTAGTGAAACCAGAAAAGAGCAAGATTAGTTGCTCTACCGTAAAATATCTTGGACACACCATTTATAAGGATGGAATCAAGCCCTTGGAAGACAAGGTACAAGCAATCAAGGATATGCCAGAACCCAGAACTATACGCCAGTTGCGTAGATTTTTGGGCATGATTAGCTACTATCGTCGTTTCATACCAGGTATAGCTGGAATTTTTTGGTCGCTAACTCGACATTTAGTTCGTGAACGGAGCACGATCAAGAAGTCCTGGCCTATTAATTTTAGCCAAGACGACAAGGAAAAATTCCAGAGGGCCAAAGATCTGTTAAGCCAAATAACCACATTAGCACCTGTGGATTGGACTAAGCCGTTTGAGCTGGTCACAGATGCTTCTGATGTAGCCATAGGAGCAGTGTTACATCAACGGGATAATGGTATAGTCCAGCCGATTGGATTCTTTAGTCGCAAACTCCAAGATCGCGAGAAGCGATATGATACGCTTGGAAAAGAGTTACTGGCAGTTTATTCTGCAGTGTTGCATTTTGATCACTACCTAGATAGACATCAGTTTATGATATTAACTGATCATAAACCGTTGTTGAGTATCCTTGGGAAAGCGAATAGGCTAAATTATTCTCGGCGGGTGAATTCACAAATAACCCGACTCGCAGAATTTGATTTTACCATTAGTCATATCTCAGGAAAAGATAATGTGGTGGCAGATACTCTCAGTAGACCAGACGTATCAGATGAAGATATGATTCGATCAGAGTCACTCGTATGCTCTATTGTATCTTCTAATGATTTTGTCCAGCAATTGATGGAAGCACAAGGTCTTGATCCTTTAGTAGCTAAGTTGGCATAGAATCCTATATATACACGCAGGAAGATTGGAGATAAGTGGTTATTATGTGAAATCTCCAGGAGCCAACCTAGACCTTATGTACCGTTAGAATTAAGGTATAAGGTAATTCAACAGCTACATGAATTCAGTCATCCTTCCATTAAGGCAACTATCAGGATGGTCACTGATAGATATGTATGGCCTAAGATGTCGAAAGACATAAGAGCCTGGGTAAGGACATGTGCCCGGTGTCAAACTTGTAAAGTTTGGCGTCATACCAAAACAGAAATTAAAACGATTGGTATACCAGCGGGTCGTTTCATGCATGTTCATATTGATATAGTAGAAATGCCTGAGATTTCTGGCCAAAAGTATTTACTCACGATGGTCGATCGGTTCAGTCGTCAGTTTGAGGTAGCAATCCTGAAGGACATGACAGCTCAAGAGGTCTTACTTATGTTCTTGCATAATTGGGTGTCGCGATATGGTGTACCGGTAAGGGTAACTACTGATCGTGGTAGTCAGTTTATGTCTGAACTGTTTATCAGATCATTGAATACAATATGGATAGAAGTAAGACACACATGTGCTTATAATGGGATGGTTAAGACACTGCACAGGGAGCTGAAGGCTGCATTACGCTGCACCGGTGGATCCAGTTGGATACATGATTTACCCATAGTTTTGTTGGCAATGCGAAACAGATACAGAGTTCAGTTAGGAACATCCATAGCAGAACTTGTTTATGGAGAGCCATTGAGGTTACCTGGAGATCTTCTAATAGAAGCTCCAAGTTGTCTCGATTGGGCCTCTAGTTCAGTAGATTGGTTTGTTGGAGCATTGAGAGATAAAATGAGTCGTTTAGCTCCAACCAAAACTAGAAGTCCAAAGTCTAAATGCTATGTATCTTCAGATTTAAAGCTGGCATCGCATGTATACATAACTAACGAAAACAGACAGAATTGTTTGACTCCATTCTATAAGGGGCCATATAAAGTCAATCATATGACTGAGAAAAATGCATTTATAGAAGTAAATGGCACTGTAGAATGTGTAACACTGAATCGCTGTATTCCACAGTTTATTTGGACGGAGGAGGAGACTGAGGAACAGTATTCACCGAAGTATCCAGAAGTTGAGGCGAGATGTGACTCAGAAATTGGTGAGAAAAACGAAGAGTCGAATAAATATGGAAAAGAAGTAAAGATTAAAACCAAGACAACTGAGAATAAAGAACAATGCAATATGAATATGAAATCTAGTGAAGTACCAGCACAACTTGTTGAGACTCGTTCTGGAAGAGTCATCAAGAAACCGAAGAATGAGGACTACATCATGTATGGTTAATCATCTTAAACATGAGGGTGTATGTGGAGATTAATTTAATTTTTTGGACATCAATTAACTCCTCATATAAAAATAAATCAATTTTATTTTTGGACATTTGATGTTATCGCTGGTTTCGTAAAACAATATTGTAATTTTTGAAAAATATTGTAATTTTTTTGGAAGTTCTTTTGTTCATATTGTCGAAGTTTTGGACTTGTCTTGTCGAAGGAAAATGAGAGAGTTTTTGATCTGAGTTTCTGAATTGCACAAGCGGGACACTGCGTGGTTCTACTCCGACTCTTTGCTGAATAAAACATTATAATCTTCTTCTCGATTTGTTCTTCTTAATTATCATCGAAAGGAACCACAAATTTGCTTTGGGTATTTAACGTAAATATTTGTTTTAAGGTCTCAATCATTCTGGCTCAGTAACCTGTGGATATCAGCGTATCCTGATAAGCTTACTTATTTAATATAATATAAAAATGGCAAGTAATTTAATAATATTATGGCTGGTTTATTATATACTGAGGATACAGAGCATTTGGCTAATGGACTTCAGGATTGTAGCATAAAAGATCATTTAGAGGAACTTAAGTGTTCCAAGATAAATGATCATTCCGCATATATGGATTGTCCGGGCCTGGCATCCAAGAGACCCCCTTATGTCGGCAATCCCTTTGTGACGTTACAGTTGTTTAAATTTACCAATAAATGTCACTTTAATTTTGTCGGAGGAAATATCTTCCTCGACAGGTCAGTATTTCTCACTGTACTTTTCAGGACCAAGTACAGTTTTTGTTTTTCTGTAGACATTATGTGATGTTGCACAACATTTTAGCACTACCTTTACAGTCTACTTATATTTTGTAAATATTTTGAAATTATTTATTTGACCTTGTATTCTGGTTACGTTGTGGGTGTTTTTTGAAATGGATATTTTGGGTATAATAATTTTATTAAATAATTACAGAAACTGGAATAATTCTCTTGTTTGGCCTTCATAATCATACGAATTCATTTCCGTACAGTTTTTACATAAAAAATGATGCAGTTAAGCAGTTGTCATGCGGCAATTCACATGCAGCTATTCTTACATGTAGATTTTAAATTCAAATAGTTAGATTCTGGCCGTGTTTTCGCCATTGGGAAAAATCAGTGTGGCCAACTTGGTCTCGGTGACATGAAAACTAGAAATTCTCCATGTTGCATTAAAGGTATTATTAAATCACATCTTTGTTTATAAACTATATTTTATAATATATTTTTTAAAATTATTTAATTTTAATTAATAATGATATAAAATACATTTATTTGGCAACAAAGGCCAACAGGCCCATCCATTGAAATAACAGATCAATGGTAGGATATGTAGAGATGAATGAAATTGTGCCTAGCAAAGTTTTTTAACAACTGGGAAGGAAGGAGTTGTGAAAGAAAAGTGCTTTCATCAACTTCGTGATAGTTCGATCTGCTGAAAAAGCGCTTCCATTTGACTAGGTTGGATTGATTAATCATCATCATCATGTCCAGCCATACAAAAGTCAAAAGTGACTAAAGTTTCACTGCCATATAACCATAAGGAGTGAAAAAAGTATATAATAATAATAATAATAATAATAATAATAATAATAATAATAATAATAATAAACATTTATTTGGCATCAAAGGCCAACTGGCCCGACCATTGAAATAACAAATCAATGGTAGGATATGTGGAGGTGAATGAAATTTTGACTAGCAAAGTATTTAATAGCAGGGGGAGGAGTTGAATAAGGGAAATGTTATCATCGACTTCATGTTAGTTCAATCTGGTGCACAAAAATAAAACAGAAGTTACATTTGACTAGACAAGATCAATTGGAGTTCAGTCCATGAAATATCTGAGCATCAAAGCGGGGTAGGTTGGGTCCGGACAGATGAGTTCGAGTGTGAGATCGAAAATGATGGCAGACCGGAAGCAAACGTCGACCGACTGAGTCCTTTGTCGTGGAGATTGAATTGATAAGGCGTGGAATTGACCAGGATGGAGTCGACTAGATTGAAGCAAGTGAGTCATGCAGGGATCAGTGCGTCCGTTGAACGAGGTTATGAGTGAAGGAAGACGAGGGGGAGTCGATGTCCGAAGCAAACCGTTGGTGAACCGGCAGGGCTTTTGGGTTTTTGGTCTTCCGCTGAGACAACAATGAAAAGGATTGGATGAGCAAAACGTAGTAAAGTATCCACTATACGGATATGATAGAGTGAAAAATGAGCTGAGAAGTGGTATCAGGGAGTCGAGAATGAAAGATTTAAAACCAGAGGGGTAAAGTGGAAAATTAGATGACTGCCTGTGAGATTTCGCCCTCCGAAGTCAGTAAAGAGAATAGCTCGGGGTGAAAGAAATGTTATGAATTGAAAAGGAACCAGTTTCGTTTCCAATCGGTCGTTTCACAAAGAAATTTGTTGAAGAAGTACTTATGGGACACCTTTTTTCAAATTCGTGCTGGGGTAGGAGCTTTATGTCCGTGGGAAGAGCGTTGAAGACACTAGTGGCTTTGGAGAAGAGATAAATGTTTTTAAATATGGTGGGGGTATGGTTAGTTTGGATAGAAGAGTTGCTAGAACGTGTGGCATAGTGGTGACTTGGGTCAGCAAAGTTGGACAGTGGTAAGCAAGTTGTGATCTTATGGATAAAAGAAATGACTCCAAGGTGACGGGTAAACCAAAGCGGTAGAAGGTTTGCCAGGAGTAGGTGTTCCCGATAATTTTGGTTTTGTATGAAGACTCGCTTTAGAAATCTGGAGGATATCTGTTCGATGGTATACGAGGAGGCGAGAGTGATAGGACAGTAGAATTCGCTAGCGTATGAAATGAGGGGCAGAACGTAGACCTTGAATAGCGTAAGTTGGAGAATGGTGTTGTTAGTCTTGAAACAGATCAGACGGGTCCATTTGAAGAGTTTGGAAGTAGTCTGCGTAAGGTGTGGGGAGAAGTCTAAGGATTTTGAAAAATAAATACCTAGGTGTTTGGCCGAACTTATTATTTCTATATCGAGGGGATAATTTGCAACCGGGAGAGAGCAAAATGGGTGAGAGGAGAGTTTTATTAAACGAGTCTTGGCAGGGTTTAGTTTTGACCGATACTGCTGAGCTGCGAGTGGAGCGAAGATAAAAGCTCCGATATAAGGGGCAAGGAGGGGTTGGATGCCGTGGGGTTACTGAATACGATGACCATTTCATCTGCATATATGTATAGCTTGAAAAGGTTGTCTTCAACCTGTACTTGCGCGAGCGTAAGGGTGAAGAGGATAGGACCAAGTACGGAGCCCTGGGGAGCACCAGATCGGATAAGGTCTGGCCTCGAGTGACTATTTCCGACTTTTACAGTGGCGCATTGGTTTCGGAGCTAGTAACTGATAAGATTGAGGACGTTGCTGCAAAAACCGCTTCTCAATAAGGCAGATTCAATTACTGAAAACGACAGCGAATCAAAAGCCTTGGATATATCCAGGAAGAGGAGAGTGCATTCATGACCTTTGGAGGAAGAGGAGTAGCACTAACTAAGTTGGTGGAAGAGGAGCAGCCATTCAAGAAACCATGTTGATCATCGAGGAGATAGAAGTTTTCCAGAGACTTAATGAAGGGGTAGATTAAGTTGTATAAGACCCTGTCGAAGATTTTGGTGAAATAAGGGACGATAGTAATGGAGCGGAGATCTTTAAATGAGGAGATTAACGAAGTGCCATTTTTTGGGATAGGAGAGATCGTCGAGTTAAGCCAGTCCGGGGGAAGATAGGTAGTTTCGAGAAAACGGCTGATAACATCAGCAACCAGAGAGAAGACATTCAGGCCAAGAAGTGCAATCATGCTGACCAAGACACCATATTGATCGAATTGGGCGACGGAAGCCGGTGAGACGTTGAACCAGCGTAGGTTCTCAGTGTCTCCGTTGTCTAACATCTCAGCAGGCGCAGTGGGAGTGGAAAAGGAGTCGAGGAGATAAGTCAAATAGTCGTTGGCGAAGCAGGAGTCGTTTAAATGAGAGAAGTTAATATACGAGGTTTTGGGCTTTTGCAACAATTGGTGTTTGATGATAGCGAACTTAGTCCGAGGGTTAGGAGCGGAGCGGATGCGTCTTTCGATGTGGAGCGCTTGTTTGTTGATAACCTGTTTAATGCAAAGGCGAGAGCAAGTGACGATGTGCGTAGTCGAGAGTTGCGTGCGAGGTTGTCGCGTGCCTTAAAGAAAGTGTTCAACTTATTCGTCGCGTATATGTGTTGAATAGAGATGGTGGAATTAAAGTGGGAGTAATAGGATGTTGTGGACTTCAGAAAAGCACGAGGAACGATTGTTTGAGAGAAAGAGGTCCCTCCAGTTAACGGCGTCACAGATTCAGCGAAACTCTTCCCAGTTGGTGAATTGCCTGAATGATTGGGTGTCTTCTCTAGGAATAAAGCATAAAAGAGGAATGAGGAAGGATACCTGACAGTGATCAGGATTAGGGAAGATCTTCCGAGAATGGACATCAGTCACCTCTTTGTTGAAGTGGACACAGTCCAATTGGTTATTCCCTCGGGTGGGAAAGTGCTCGAATTGGTTTAGCAGGTTGTCCGCGAAGAGTCGAAGCAGTGGGGGACTTTCGGAAGTTAGATTTTGCCAGTTTACCATGAGAAGGTTCAGGTCACCCACAACAACAAACCGATCGGAGTGCTGAGAGAAAAAAGTGGATAGAAGTTGGGCTCTGCGAGTGTCGTTGATGATTGAGAGGTTAGGGGTCTGTAGACAACACAGGTGGATATGCTTTGGTTATGGATTTGTAGCTGAAACGAGAAAAAATTCAACCCTAGAGAGCTCGATGTCGACAAACTTTTGTGCATGAGGAAGGATTGGACATAGGCAGCCAGCTCGCCCCCACGACCGACAGTTCTGTCGCTACGAAGGAAAGTGTAACCATGAATGAGGAAAAGGTCATCACAGTTGATGGATGGAGACAGCAAAGTTTCAACAAAAAGCATATGTCTAGCTCGTCAGAGGATAGAATTGCTCGCAGTTGATTGATTTTTGGCGTAAGTGATCTGCAATTGATGAGAATTGCTGAGAGTGCTCTGTGGGAGGGGTGGTTAGATTGGAGAGTAGAAGCGTTCGGGGGCTTTCCGCTGGCGGGCGGGGCGTGATCGAGGGCTGATGAGGGTGACTGACCGCTCGTTAACGAGGATGGAGTGGTCAGCGTTGATTTGGATCTCTTTTGTCCCATTTTTTTCGGGTGGGTGAGGTAATTAGAGAATTTGATAGCAAGAGGGAGGCGAGATATCTGGGCTCGAGGGGGCGTTCTGAAGCGGCGTTGGTGGGGTGGGCGGGGACAGAAACTGATCAGGGGCTGAGACGCAACAGTCCTGGGTGGGGTCGATGAGGATTTCGGTAGAGGGAGTTGAAGTTGATGTGGTTGGGTCGAAATCCCGTTTGGCCTTAGGCGCCTTACGTTTATTCGGTTTTTAGGGCCGTGTCATCCGTCGCAAAAGTGACATGTCGTGGGGATGTGGATTTGGCAGATGAACTTGGAGGAGAGGGTGCGTTATTTGGAGGCTTTGCGCGGCGTGGTCGGCCACGACGATGTGGTACAGCTTGAAACTGTGTGGGGGGACTGGTTGTGGAGTATGGGCTATAGGTGAATGGAAGCCCTTCAAATCGGGAGGATGTCAGCAGGGGTGGACTGGAGAAAAGAACGTCGCCGATGATTCCGCCGTTAAGTGAGTGGCTTTTTTTGGATTGCTCCAGCCCGGAAAGCCGTGATTAGCTGTAAGAGGGGGAGTGGCGTGCGGCTGAGGGGTTTGGGCTTTCTCTAAAGTCCTCTGTAGTAGCGTGCAGTCACGCTATAATTTGACTTTTTCGGATGATAAAAGGGTCGATTGCAGTTTAAGATGACGAAGCTAACTTTCATACAGTCTTTTGTGCGAGGAGAGAACAAAGGCGCGACCCATTCCCGAAGAGATTTCTATAAGATGGCTGAAGTTATCCCTTATTTGACTGATGAAATCTGAGGCCAGAGAGTCCTTTGAGAGGGGGCAGCGAGGAGACCATAAAAAGAGGTTTCTCTTGCTGTGATTTCGTAGGGCAACCTCCCTAGCTACACAATTCAAAAACGCATCTGCCTGACGTAATAGATAGAGCTGTATGGTGGAGATTGAAAGGTTGCCAGTCAGTGCTCCAAGTAGTCCTGTGAAATCCGCCATTTGCTGCTGGAGGTCAGCAAGATTGGAGATAAGTTTTTGAGTGATAAAAGGGGAGTTGGAGGCTGGCGATGAAATCTGGTTCATGGTGGAGTGAGTTAGAAGAGCAGATTTAGTGTAGATTACGATAAAAGAGAGGAACAGAATGAGTATTAGCGAGAGAAGAAGAATGGGTATTTTAATGTCAATAAGAAACGGGAAAATCGGATGAATTAAGAATAAATCCTTGGTATCTGAAGGCAAACTCCAAAAAAATTGTGTAAGTAAATTCCAGGTGAGTCCTAGAGATGAAATCAGACGAGAAATCCCGAGAATCTGAAAATAAAAAAATTAAAACCCAATATCCTTTAAATTTAGAGAATTTTTGTAAACTCCGGTCGTTGCGTGAATTTAGACAAATTATTAGTGAGATTTACGAGAGAGAGAGAGAGAGAGGCAGAGAGAGAAGGAATACCTTACTACTATGAGTAAATTTATCAGGATAACTCACAGAAATGAGGCAAACTAAACCTCACCACAACACCATTATGGCCAAGTTAACATTCGGGCAAGGCGACATCAGCAATACAACTTCCTTGCGGATTTCACTGTATCATGAACAAACTAAACCTCGCAGCTAATTTTGTCTTACTAAGAAGAGAAAGTTACGTAGATGGTTCTACTAGACATATTCAACAATATCGCCACTGAGCTCGATTCAATGCCATATCGCTAAGGGTTTCTAACCTAGAACTATAATGCGCACGAGGACTCCTTCCTGGCAGACGAGTGGGTCCTATACTACCCAATGTGGATGTAAGTGACTTCAACTCTTTCTGCCATGTCAAAATCTGTCCACCTTGGTTATTACGCCAATCTTTTGTGCTGGATGAGAGAATAGAGCTCTACTGGGCAATCGAAATGAGGGCATACGCAAAAAGTGACCGAGCCAACGTAGTTGATGGAGCCTTATTGGTTTTTCTAACGAGGAGCACTTATTGGCAGATACAAAAATACGTCTACGGATGACAATGTTAATTATTCGTTGCTGGTAACCAACATATGCTATACTTCTTGAACAACGATGGTCGAATGCATGTAAGCATCTAAAATCATCAGCTCGATGAGGCCAAGTTTCACTAGCGTATAGTAAGACTGCGCGTACAGATGCATTGTAAACACGACCTTTAAGGCAAAGTGCAATATTCGCGTTTCTCCATAAATAACGAAAGTTCGAGAAAGCTACTCTAGCTTTTGCGATCCATTTTCTCACTTTGTCAGACATATTGCCTACGTTATTGATAGAGCTCTCAAAATATGTAAACCTGTCGACTATATCTAGATCTTCATTCTGCAGTCGCAACGTTGGAGTGAGTATTGGGTAATCCTGTAACAGTATCTTACATTAAGAGGGTGCAAATTACATACCGAAAGACGGAACAACGTCTATTTATCTTTTCAAGGTGGCCTGGGCAGCATCCTGATTGTCGAATAATAGTACGATATCGTCCGCATAGTCAAGATTGCCTAAATTATCGCCCGGGAGAACTTCAACTTCAGCATCCTGAATGTGTGGGAGAGTGTTATTTATAATAGCATCGTTTACAAAATAAAACAAAAATGGAGAAAGTGGTCAAACTTGACGATCACCACTGTTGGTTGTAAAGTTATGCGTTAATTCGTTGTAGACCTTAACGCAACCAGAAGTATTTGTGTAGCATAAATCTTGCCGGGCCATAAAAGGACACAGCCTTCATCCCGCTTCATGTGAAGCCTTGTGTTTGGTCTTACTGCGCTGTAACTTTTTTTGTTAAATGTGTAGTGACGGAATGAGAGCAAGCATTCCAGACGTGAAGGGCAATTTTCGGCTGCTGAAGGAAACTATGACCACTGGCATTTTGGTAGATAGTACTCATCAGCCTTGGTTGGCAGACTATCTAGGAGAAGGAAAATTCTGAATACAAACCATCACTATGAATGGACGACCTAGTGTTCTTTCACAGTCCACATATAACTATGACAAGTACAACTTACAATAATTGCATACTGCATCGGCCGTCGTGCAGTATAAAACGGATCGCCTTATCTGCTGAGCCACGCAAGGTGGATAAGCGAAATCGAGCTACTGCAGGCAAATTTATCTCTGATTCTGCCTCCTTTCCTTTCCCTTCCTCTTCTCAATCTACCAATAACACTCTTTTAGATACTATGAATATGGTTAGTTTAGATCATAACACTGAGTCCAATACCAGGTTGCCAAGTATCGAAAATGGTTCTAGTAGACGATCATTCATTAAACCTAGGACCATTAAAACAACTTGGATAGGAAGAATCTCTTTCTCGTACGTTGGAAAAATTAAAAATTGACATATGTTGCGTATCTGAAACCAGAATACAGGATTCTACGTGTATTACAGAACTGGTTGCACCAATTCTACATACGCGTTATTGGCTTCGAACATCTGGTTCCACAGAGTTTTCTCAAACCGTTAAATGGGGCGCTGGTATTGCCCTTAGCGCGCGAGCTGAAGCTTGCTTAATTGAATGGATTCCTTTAAATGGTCGATTGTGAAACAGCAACTAGCATTTG
This sequence comes from Eudiplozoon nipponicum, assembly GCA_029291075.1. Classification (NCBI taxonomy): domain Eukaryota; kingdom Metazoa; phylum Platyhelminthes; class Monogenea; order Mazocraeidea; family Diplozoidae; genus Eudiplozoon; species Eudiplozoon nipponicum. The sequence goes on along the minus strand of JAQBSW010001332.1, from coordinate 112,855 downwards.
GTTGTCATCAGAATGATAATACGGCTAATAGAGAATTGGTAGCAAAATGGCACTTGTAGCAGAGCTCCAGTAGATACCATAACATAGTGTATTTTAATTAAGAATAATGTGAATTCTGGAAAAATGACATGAGTTAGATCCACAATAAAATGCAGAACTGCAGATTATAGCAGCATACACACATCCTGTTTCTGGCATTACGATTGATGAATTAACGAGGCCGCAAGTAGTAGAATTTGTTATTCCGTAGTCCGACGAGGAGCTTTTGTATCTGAAATAAAGGAAATCATCATTGGAATTTAAAAAAAATTATCAACCGCCCTTAGTGAGCTAATGGAGCAAAGAAGTCACTGAGAAATGTTTTACCATCACAATCTATTTTTTATTAGATATAAATGCAACGAATAAAGACAAATACTATAATCAAGATTACGATCTTGATATTGAAACCTGACCCATTAAGTACTTATATTTGCAAGTGTAAAATAAGAATTGTATAGTGTTTATACGGAAATTTATCTAGTAGACCGGATTTGACCTTATTGGCAACTTATCGCGTACTGGCCAGAATTTGCTCGAGCTCTGTTTGCGGTAAATTCTGGCCAGTAGGGGATGAGATCCCAATAAGGACGAAACCGGTCTACTGGATTCATTGCTCTTTTTACACTATGAAATTATTAGTTTATACTGAAAAATGTATGTAAGTGCTAAAAATTGATGATAGTAATTGTTATCACCGCCCGCGCAACCAATGCTCGGTTTTATATGAACAAAGATCATGTTCATTATATGTGAGAGAGGATTAGGTTTCTTTTGTTAAAGAAATGAAAATTAACTGCCTTCTAAAAATTCGTCGTGTGGTAGTTCTCTTATCTATGCAAGTAGTTCGTTGAAAGCACTAGTGGCCTTTGAAAACAGGTCTATTTAGCATAGATATTGATGGTATGGTTGGATTGGATGGAAGACTTATAATTACGCGTAACATATGAGTGGCGAGGATGAGAAAATTCGACAACAGACGATTTGTGGAGATCTTGTGTATAAATGAGATTACTTTTATATGGCGACTAAACCATAAATGTAGGTGATTGGAAAGTAGAAGGCGTTCTCGATTATCTTGACCCGTTTCAGAAAACAAGAAGCAATCTGCTCTAAAGCAAATGAGGATGTCAGCGTGAGGGGGCAGTAAAAATCATGGGCATGGAATATGAGAGACAGGACATAAACTTTGAATAGATTTAATCTCTGGTTTGTATTCTGTGTCGTGAAAAATATTTAACGAAACAATTTTTAAAGCTTGGATGTAATTTGTTTGAAGCGAAGTGAGAAGTCAAATGACTTAGAAAATATAGTACATAAGTGTTTGACATAATCGATGATATCTATATCTGAAAAGAAGTTGGAAAGCATCAAAGCGTTGGGGATGAGCTTTATTTATCAAGTTTTATCCAGGTTAATTTTGAAGCCAACTTTGCAAAGTTGAGCTTGCAATAAAGATAACAGCTGAGCGATTGGCGATGCAAGGAAACCAGGGCTAGTACAACAGTTAAACATATAACCAGATCATTAATATATTTAAAAAAGGATGAATTGAGTATCCTCAACTTAAATCTGAGAAATTGCAAGAATAAAAAGCAAAAGGCCGAGTACTGGTCTCTGCGGAACGCCAGAACAGATCGAGTCGGATCTAGAGAGACCCTTGCCGATTCACAAACACATCGATCGATTTCGGGGTCAGTGTTGTTTGAGCCTAAAGACGCGGCCGCAAATGTCATAACTTAATAGGATGGATTCAATCGCTGAGAAGAAGGGGGAGTTGAATACCTTTAATATGTCAAAAAGGAATAGAGTGCAGCTGTGTTCTTGAGAGATGGAGGAATTGCAACGATTTAAGACACTAGCTAGATTAAAAGAGGTGGAGCACCCACTCACAAGTCTGTATTGATCATCCAAAAGATTGGAGCTGGCTCTCGATTTAATGAAAGTAGTAATTACATCATAGAGAATTCTGCTCAGAACATTAATGAATGCTGGGATGACAGAGATGAGACGAAGGTCCTCAAAGAGGTAATTCACGAAATGCAGCTTTTCAAAATAGGCGAGATCGTTGACTTTAACCATTCAGGGAGTCAATTTATGTTCAGAAGACAAATGTTAAAGACTTCGACAAGCAGATGGTAAATTTTTCTATCAAAGAGAGCAATCATGCTAACAGTAACTCCATACTGGTAAAATTGACGTTTGAATTTAATGTCTTCAATGGCTTGAACGATCATGGCAAGAGATACGTGAAATTCAGTCAGACTTCCGTAATCACCATCATTGATGGTTACTGCCGAAATAGATGATGCGGAATAGCTTTCCGAGAGGTAACTCAGATATGCAAGTATGTGTTAGGTGTTGCGAACCTAGTAACAAAGTAGTTCAGTTGTGACCAGAAGGATAAACCAAAGGTAGCATGAACGGAAAGTATAATCTCATGCACATTCGTTGCGTGCTTACTGGCGACTCATCAGTAAGAGCCGGTATTACGTCCTTTAACCACTATATATTTGGTCAAAGTATGTGGAATAATAGGACGGTATAAACTCCTAGACGAATGTGTAAACCTGCAATAGTGAAGCTACCATCATCTAAAGTCAACGACAATGCGACTTCAACGTTAACTCACACTATATAATATATATACCGAGTCTGTAAAGGATACTAACGCTATGGCTATTGTGTTAGTAACTGATACTAACATTATTGTACCGAAAAGGTACATGGTACTAACACTATGGTTACCGAGTCGGTACATGATACCAACCAGATGTATATCAATATATGCTAAAGTTCACTGAAATTGAGAATTACAACAATTTCTGAGCACCTGTTACTCCAGTAAATCCATACACTCTGACCTTGATCATTTGATAACTGATATCGATCAAGGCCAGAGTGTATGGATTTACTGGAGTAACAGGTGTTGAGAAATTGTTGTAATTCTCAATTTCGGTGAACTTTAGCATAAATTGATATCCATCTGGTTGGTATCATGTACCGACTCGGTAACCATAGTGTTAGTACCACTCACAATAGTTAGTATCAGTTACTAACACAATAGCCATAGCGTTAGTATCCTTTACAGACTCGGTATATATATTATATAGTGTGAGTTAACGTTGAAGTCGCATTGTCGTTGACTTTAGATGATGGTAGCTTCACTATTGCAGGTTTACACATTCGTCTAGGAGATTGTACCGTCCTATTATTCCACATTCTATACCAAATATATAGTGGTTAAAGGGCGTAATACCGGCTCCTACTGATGAGTCGCCAGTAAGCACGAAACGAATGTGCATGAGATTATACTTTCCGTTCATGCTGCCTTTGTTTATCCTTCTGGTCACAACTGAACTAATTTGTTACTAGGTTCGCAAAACCTAATACATACTTGCATATATATTAGTTCTTCGCAACAAACAGTATTTAACTGTAATATATTGAATTGAATGATGTCATGCTTACCGCGAAATGTGATAACTGATATCGATCAAGTTCAGAATGTATGGATTTACTGGAGTAACAGGTGCTCAGAAATTGTTGTAATTCTCAAGTTCGGTGAACTTTAGCATAAATTGATATCCATCTGGTTGGTATCATGTAAAGACTCGGTAACCATAGTGTTAGTACCATGTACCTTTTCGGTACAATAATGTTAGTATCGGTTACTAACACAACAGCCATAGTGTTAGTATCCTTTACAGACTCAGTATATATATTATATAGTGTGAGTTAGCGTTGAAGTCGCATTGTCGTTGACTTTAGATGATGTAAATCTTACTATTGCAGGTTTACACATTCGTCTAGGAGATTGTACCGTCCTATTATTCCACATTCTTTGGCGTAATACCGGCTCCTATTGATGAGTCGCCAGTAAGCATGAAACGAATGTGCATGAGATTATACTTTCCGCTCATGCTGCCTTTGGTTTATCCTTCAGGTCACAACTGAACTAATTTGTTACTAGGTTCGAAACACCTAATACATACTTGCATATATATTAGTTCTTCGGAACAAACAGTATTTAACTCAGGTATTCATCCGCCAAGTTGGAAACGGTAGAGCCAGTGAAGTTAATGATTGAATTATTTTATTTATGAAATAACTGTTTCTTATCGATTACAAGAATTCAACGGGAGTTGGAGACCTACCGAATGCACCTTTCAGCACTAAGCTCTTGCTTGTATATTTTTAGTTGAGTAACGTCATCGGTACGTCGTGATTAATTTGCGCGGTATTATAAGGAATACCTTAATCTTGAGTTCCGGGCTAAATTATTGTGCGCGTTAAATGTCTGGTTAGTCTGTTTGAGGTATGTATGTTGTGGATAGAAGTGACGGAGAACAAGCAAGATTATAATGCATCATGGACCTGAGAAAAAACAGGTAGATATGTTGTTAGTTTATGGTTTTATAAAGTTTACTGAATGCATCCCAATTAATGAAACGTCTGGATGTTTATATAATCTCTTTTGAAACAGAAGATGGCAGGAGAAAAATGAAGTATACTTGGCAGTGGTCGAGTTATGGGAAGATCTCAACGCATCAGACGCTTATTACTTCGAGTTTATTTTTCTCACGTGTAGGAAAGTGGACGAACTGATGTAGCAATTTTTTGGAAAAAAGCCGGAGCAGCGGGTTGGTTTCCGATGCTAGAATAACCCAATCTACGTTAGGGAGGTTAAATTCTCTCAAAAATGTACTTGTTAGACGGCTGTATGAAGGTGGTGGATAAAGTTGGGCTGCGCATGTATCTAAGATGATTGCAAGATTAAGAGACCTATAGACTACACAGGAAATAGAAATTGGCTTAGTATGATCAGCTGAAATTGAAAAAAATCTAGGCCAAAAGCGTTGGAGTTAACCAGACGCTTAGGTATTAGAGAAGACCAATAGCTCTGTAGATTCGAAGGAATGAATAACCGTTAATGTGGAAGAGGTCATCACTGTGAATGGTGGGAGATAGTCAAGTTTCATTTAAAAAGCACGTTTATCTCGTTCGAAGAAACGAATGTCCGTAATTGATTGAATTTTGAGGAGAGGGAGAAAACAATATATATTTTTTGAAAAACAAACACATTTTAAAACAAAACTTTATTAAATTTACTTTCTCTTAATTAAATATGAACTGTGAAATTCAAATAAGTATAGAAAGCATTATTTAGCTACGTATAAATATCTGCTCCAGAATATGTTACGCACTAGTGTAGAGATCGATAATTCGTCATGCACAATAAGTTAACAATATATTTTTGGCTTGAAGTTTCCGCCAGTTATTTTTACAAATATTGTACGGAGGAAACTATTCTAAAGCCATTTTAATAAAATTATTAATAACAATAATTTTTTCTTTGAGACAAAGGGCCATTTGGCCCGACATTTGAAAAGATCAAGATATAATTCAAAAGAAGGGTTAAGTATGCTTGAGTAAAATAGTGACTAGCTATTATTTATCGATAACAAAAACAGTGGAAATGTTAGAAGTTGAGAAAAAAGTGCTTGAAGCAACTTCGTGTCAGATCTTAGTGAGGAAAATTAATTTACAATTGACTAGGATAACATCGAATCGAATAAAAGCTTGAGACGAATCAGGATAACAATTCCTTTTGCCAGATTTGCTGACTGTAGTTGTGAGAATATAACACTTTTTTCATAGAAGTAGAAAGAATAAGCATAAAAAACAACGGTTAAATCTGCATGTCGTATTTTGATGAGTTTTTGTTAAGCGGCTGAAGTAGAATGATGATATATAGTAGAGTATACAAGCAAATTAATAGAAAATTATGATGTTTAGAGTATGTAGCAAGGCGCCTAATGTGATGACAAAGCAAAAAGAAACATTCCGTTTCTAAATTTGTGGAGAGGCTACGGAAAGAGATATCATTATAAGAATGTATTGCGGATGCAAAATAAACAAGTTGCGCTTCCAGTCATGGTTCTCGTATAAGAATTTGTTGAAGTGCAGGTTAACCGTCTTCTTAAAATCATTCTGGAGTAAAATTTTAGTCTTCTGAGGAAGTGCGGTAAACAAACGTGTGGCTTTGGAAATGAGAGATTTTGTTAAAGATGTCGGGGATATGGGTGGGAATAATTGCAGCAACAATTTAAAAAAAATACTTTCGATTATATATATTGATCTTTTATGCGAGTTTTCAGTTTTTGTAATTTTGCTCTAGTGTGTAGTCTTTTTTATGAGAACGAGGTTATCTCTCTTGCTTATAGTTTCCGTAACGTCTATATTCTAATAAATGTAGTTTTCCACTCATTTATTATATCTGACATTATGCCATTTCATTTATTGTGGGAATTGTGAAGTCAAGTCGAACATGTATTTCAATTTGTTTTGGCCTTGCAGATTTGAAATCGAATTCTAAATCATTAAAAGAACAGCATACGATTACGGCGCATATCATTTCCAGTTTGCTAGTCAGAAAATCTTTAGTGGAAATTTCTTCTTGTATTTACATGGATGCCAGTCTCAAAAAGTTTGAGGCTACTACACGTGCCTAAGTTAGTAGGAGAGGTTCAGCAGACCAATTTTAAATATCATCCCCAATGTAACATTACCATTATTATTGATCTGAAAAGGATTTTTTACTTTTAAACGGATTCGAATCTGGCATTTTGAGGTTCTTGATATTGTAAATTGGATATGAGTCTCTACAAAATATGCCGCCTGAGCCCCGTATATTGGAAGGGCAACAACATCTGACTAGCGCGCCAGGGGCCTTATATGGGGAGGTCAAGAACATCTGGGTAGCGCAACTAGGACCAATCTACGGAATGGTCTACCGGAAATCAACGATCATTTTTTATTATGTTCAGTGGTCAGGAGTGACAGGCTTAATATTGGTGATTTCAGTTCCATTTTCTTCAATCACACATGGCTAATTATTTGGTTGGTGAAGGTCAATAAAATAGCATTTGTATCACACCGTACAGCACAATGGTACAGTATGACATGCAATTTTAAGTCTATCAATTCAATTGACTACGTCGGTGGCAAGTCTGCTTAGAGATATACTAATTTTATCAGACGAGTACACATTTTTCCTATAGTGTTAGTAGCAATCTCTAGTCGGTTTCGTACTCAGTTATGAGTTAAGATACTGTCTCCTTCCCACCGAGACCAGAAGGGATAGGTATGCGTCCTACAGGTTCACCGATTTGTAAATAGTATTGTATGTCTACAAGTAGAGTAGGTAGATTTGAATTACCTAAGTTGTGCAATGAATTACTAAGAAGGTTGTCGTTCGAAAAACAGGAAATGAACATTTATATAATTTAACGAACATTGGTTGCGCGAACATTGATAAAAATGAATTTTAATCAAGATTGCGATCTCGATATAAACACCGGACACCTTATGTACAACTATTGGTCAGTATAGTCTAAGTGTTGTATGTATAGTGTAGAAAATGCAATTCATCCAGTACAATTAAAAAATAATTGATTGCGCAAGTGGTGGTAATAAAACTTTAAATCAAGTTTGCGAGCTTGAAGTAAACATCAATCCCATGTTGAACAACATGTCGCACGCACTGACGCGTTTTGACCTTCCATGATCATCATCAGATTACGACGGCAAACTGACAAATTTCTATGCAGTCATGAACATGAGCTATTTGCAGCTTTCGCCGAAAATAAATATATAGCCAATACTAGTAAGCAATAATTGACTGCGCGGGTGGTAGTAGCAATTCGTTAAATCAAGTTTGTGTGCTTGAAGTAAACACCAATCCAATTATATTTACCCAGGCGTCGAACAACATAGAAAAACTACCGTCAATAGCGAAAGCCGCAAACAGTTAATGTTCGTGACAACATAGAAATTTTGCAGCTGACATTTCCAGTCAAGCAATATGTATGCGAGACTACTAGAGGTGAGTGCCGAATATCTAATTTTGCTTTTCATATATGTGCAATGCGATTTTATCCTAGCTAGTTAGTTTGCCGTCGTACTCTGATGATGATCATGGTAGGTCGAAACGCGTCAGTGTGTGCGACTGGCGGTAGTTTTGCTATGTTGTTCGACGACAGTTGAATGAAATGGGATTAGTGTTCACTTCAAGCTCTCCAACTGGATTCAAAGAATTTATCCAGTAGACCAATTTTGTTCTTATTTGGAACTAATTACGTACTATACAAAATTTTCAAAGGACAGTGCTCGGGACTGGAGTCAGTCTTCATGGAAATCAGATGCTCTATCTATTGAGCCACCCTGCCGCACAACACATTATTTTTTAGATATATACTAACCAATGTATTTTAATTAGTCTTTTCTTCAGGTGGAGCCTATATTACCTGTTTTTAGACATATAGTTCCTAGTAACTATGCACAATCTGTCATTATAGAGTAGATACCACGCTATATGAGGAATTTGTATTGAAATTAATATTTATGTAATTAAACAATTGCTGTCATCCTGTTATGAATACCTGACACATTGTGTACACAACTTTGTCAGTGTAAACAAAATTTTTTATAGTGTAGACAAGAAAATTCATACAGTTGACCGGTTTCGTCCTTATGGGAAACTCATCAAGTACTGTCCAGATTTTGTCGCGGACAGGGTTCGAATCTGGGCTCGTCTTTTTTGAAAGCTTGTGTTCTATCCACTGAGCCACCCTGTCGTATGTTACACACAATTTCCAGTTATATGGTAACTAATGATCTTTGTTGAACCTTTTCGTTAAATGGAGCCTATTTGGCTTCGGTTTAGACATCAAGTTCCAACTAACCATCACTCATCTGTTGTTATAGAAGAGACACCACAATACATGGAGCACTGTTATTTAAATGAACATTAATATAATTAATCGAACACAGGATACGCGGGCGGTAATAGTAGTGATTTCTAGTTAAGGTTGCGTTATTATATATATACAACTGACTCATTGCATACAGACATTTGTCAGCATAAACTATGTATTCTATTATGTAGAAAATGTAATTCATCCAGTAGACCTATTTCGTCCTTATTGACAATTCATCACGTACTATCCAGAATTTGCTGCAGCAGGGTTCGAACCTGGGCACGTCTGCTTTGGAATCTCGTGCTCTAACCACTGAGCCATCCTGCTGCACGCTGCACACATTTTTGGATATATACTAAGTAATGCTTTTTGGCTAGCTTTTTTATGTGGAGCCTATATGGCCTTCTTTTAGAAATGAAGCTATAAATTACCATCCAAAATCTCTCATTATAGGACAGACATCACGCTACAAGTGGAAGTGGTATTAAAATAAACATTTATATAAGGAAACGAACATGGGTTTTGTGGCCGGTGACAAAAATTACATTTAGTGAAGGTTGCGATCTTGATATAAACTCCTGACTCATTATGTACACATATTTGTCAGAATAAACTAAGTATTGTGTTTTGTAGAAAAGACAATTCATCCAGTTGACCAGTTCGTCCGTATTGGGAATTCATCACATACCGTCCAGAATTTGCCGCGGATAGGGTAGAATCTGGGATCGGTTCTTTCAAAGCTGATGTTCTAACCACTAAGTCACCCATCTGCTTACTAAGCACAATTTTGAATTATATACCAACTAAAATTTTTTGGTTAGCCTTTTTTTATTTGGAGCATATTTTGCATCCATTTAGACCTGAGGTTCGAACTAACCATCTGTAATTTATCGTTATTGACCAGACACCACGCTACAGGGGGAAGTTGTAATGAAATGAACATTTGCATAATTAAACGAGAATTGGTTGCGCGGGTTGCGAGAAAATTTACTTTCAATCAAGTTTTTGATATTGGCATTAACACCTGACCCCTTATGTACTCACATTTGTCAGTATTAACTAAGAATTATGTAGCGTAGAAATGGCAATTCATGCAGTAGACCGGTTTCTTCCATATTTAGAACTCATCACGTGCTATCCATAATTTTCTGCGGACAGGACACGAACACTGGCTCGACTGCTTCGAAAACTTGCGCATCAACAACTGTGCCACCTTTGCGCGCACTGAAGAGATTTTTCACTTATATACTTAATAAGGTTTACTGCTTAGCGTTCCCTTTAGGTAGAGCTATTATGGCATCAATTTAGAACTGAAGATCCAACTAATCACTCTCAATTTGTCATTAAAGAATAGAAACTACGCTACACGTGGAAATGGTATTGAAATTAATGTTTATTTAATTAAACGAAAATTGGATGCGACGGCGGCGACGAAAATTACATTTAGTCATGTTTGCAATCTTGATACAAACTCCTGACCCATTGTGAGCACACATTGTTGGAATAAACAAAATATTATAAAGTGTATAAAATGCAATTCATCCAGTAGACTGGTATATCGTACTTATTGAGAACCCATCAGGTACGCTCCAGAATTTGCCACAGCTGGGCTTGAATCTTGGCACGTATGCTTCAGAATCTGTTGCTTTTACGACTTGGCAACTCTGCCGCACATTACACATTACTTTTAGTCATATATTAACTAATGTAACTCGATTAGTCCTTTCTATTTTAGGTAGAGCTCATGTGTCATTTATTTAGACCAAAAGTTCCAACTAGCCATCCGAAATCTGTCATTATTGATCGGACAACATGCTACTTGTGGAAGTGGTATTGTCATTAATATTAATAAGATTAATCGGATATTCGTTGCACGGGCAGAGCTAACAATTTCTTTTATTCATTGTTGCGATCTTGATATAAACACCTGACCCCTTTTGTTCGCACATCTGTCTGTGCAAACTATGTATTGTGTAATGTAGAAAAGGAAATTCATTCAGTATGTCAGATTCGTTCTTATTTGGAATTCGTCACACAATTTTGATAATTTGCCGCGGACAGGTATCAAACCTGGAGACGCCTTCTGGTACACAAAACGCACAATTTTCAGTTATATACAAATTAAAGATTTTTGGTTAGCCTTTTATTTACATGGAGATTATATGGTTTACTTAAATACCTGAAGTTCAAATTTACCATCCAAAATCTGATATTATAATACGGACACTAAGCTACAAGAGAAAGTGTTATTGAAAAAAACTTTTAAAAAATTAAACGAATATTGGTTGTGTGGGCGGTGATAACAGTAACTTTTATTCAGGGTTGCGGTGACCGATTATGTACACACGTTTGTAACTAAACTAAGTATTGCATAGTGTGGAAAAGGCAGTGCATCCAGTAGATCGGTTTTGATCTTATTGGGAACACTTCTATTATTGTTCAAAACTTGCTGCGACCGGGCTCGAACCTGGGCACGTCTGTTTCAAAATCTGGTGCTCTAACCACTGAGTCACCGTGGCGCACAATACACAAAATGTTTGTTATATATCATCTAAAGTTTTTTGGATTTGCCTTTCCATTATGTGGAGCCTATATGGCATAAATTTAGACCTGAAGTTCCTACTAACCATCCACAATTTAACGTTATCGAACAGGCACTATGCTACATGGGGAAGTGGTTTTGAAATGAAAATTTATATTATAAAACGAACATTGGCTGCGCTGGCGATAATAAAAATTAATTTTTAATCAAGGTTGCGATCCTGATATATACACGTGACCCCTTATCTACACATATTTGTCAGTATAAACTAAGTATTGTAAAGTGTGGTAAAGGCAATTCATACAGAAGACCTGTTTCGTCGTCATTAGGATCTAATCACTTATCGTCCAGAATTTGCAGCTGACAGGGCTCGGAACTGGTCACGTCTGATTTTGTAATTTATAGACCCCAAGAAGGTAGTAATTTAGTCGCAACTAATCGGCTAGTATATCTATCGACAGTAAATCTTAAGAGTCGAACTACATAACCGTGGTTTAAACATGACTATTCCTAATGAACGATCAGATCGCAATGACGGTATTACAGGGCTGTTAGAATGGCGCAAATTCCATCAGATAAGTAAAAGTTTAAATTTTTGTTAGATGTTGCCACAATGGTTGTCACACACAAAGAGGATAAATTTAATTTCAAGTATGAAATTGAACCTCTCCGAAATAAGTTAATACCGACTGATTGTATGTGCCTAAAAAAGGATAAATAAGGAGTTACGGCTCTGATTAGTTAATCTGGCTATAATAAAATGTTAAAACAGTTAAGTAATGCTTAAGTATACAATGAAATAACAGAAGACCCAACTTATTGGTTACAATAGCCAGTAACATTATTAATCAAAAATATGATTGCCAGTAAGGAATTTGATTCGGCACATGGTAACACTCTCATTCAAAGAGATACAGTTGCATCCAGAATGCACGATCTGGTTGAAGTGCAAAACTCTGGTAACCAATTAATAATTATGGTCAATGTCCAACACCACAAACAAGTAAATTTCTGATTCTATGTCATAGAAGTAGAAAATATTCTTATTTCGCAGATCATACTTTGATCAATTCTTATCAGTTGGTTCAAATTGTTGATAAAGGTGTATAAAAATATGCCGGTATCCGAAGTCCTAGATTTTTTTCGACGTTACCTAGTTGATCACCCGTTAATATTAAAAGTAATTAAAATGAAAATTTGACATATTAAGCATGTAATGCGTATATCTATGTCTTGTACTTATTTTTAATTTAGGAAAGAATTTGATAAAAAATTACAGGTTCCCCAAATGGAAAAAACATTTCGTTGCTTCCGATAGCTTAATTTAGAATATAATCTTTTGGATAAGAAACCGCTAAAGCCAAAATTGCACCAACGGTTCTTGGATGAAATATTATTGATTTGAAACCATGGTTATAATAAAATGATAAATTTCTAAAACTAAATGAATCGAATGAGCGAATTTTAATTTATTTTGGGAAGGAATTCGTTAGGTGAATTACTATATTTGGATGTCAAGTTGATTAGAAAAGATCAAAAATTAGAAAGAGATACTTTCAGGTAGAATAGTTAGTTAGGAATCCTTAATTTTGCGACCAATCACCCGTATTGTATGATAATCGTTATCTTAAGAACATTAACATTAAGAAACTTTGACCAACAGACATAAAGCCTAGGAAGTTGGAATTAGGTAGACTGCATGATATGTTCATGGCTAATGGCTATCCTCTCAATGTAATGGAAGCAACAATGATGGACGTTGCAAGAAACTTTTATCCTTATTTTAGATACATAATAGATGTAGGAAGAACGATACTAAAACCACGGTACTATCGGATTCTAAACAATGTAGAAATATAAAGTCAATAGCTTCAAAATACAATATAAAAACCTTTTAAAGATAGTCTTGCACCATAGGCACAAGACTCCTTAGCCAAGAAGAAAAATTGAACCATTACAAATTTTAGGAATCTATGAAATCCCATGCAATTATTGTTATCTCATGAGTGTTGGTGAGACCAAACGTCCAATCAAGGCTAAATCCGATCCTGCACGCCATTAAGTGAAGATGATTGAAAACGCGTAACAGGGTAACGAGATTTATTAGAGAATATATTGAAATAAATGAAACAGCTATGTAAAAATCGCTAGGTTTGATTTGGTATCCAGAATTAGCTAATGGTAGGAAAAGACGATTGCACGAATCAAAATATTATGTCAGCTCCAATAAAAGTTAAAAAACACCGGATTAAGTGACTTTTGTCTTATTTTAATTTATTACTTATTCCTTACTTAAATAACTTGCATAACTTGTCTATCCGTCATTTATTTTATTTCGTAACTTAATAAAGTTTCTTATTTTAGGGAATATAATATTTTGTGTTGTGTTCCTACCCCATATATTGAAATCACTCTGGTAATACAGCTTTTCAAACGTTAAGAATAAAATAATTAGGTACTCACACATGCAAAGGGTAAATTAATATCTGTTGATTGCACCTTTAATTTTGATTGATGCATAAGTGCATTAATTATATTTACCTGAAGCGTTATTAGTTATGTATACATACAAATGCACATGCGTGAAGTGTACCTATTTGATGATATGACAGCAAAATTTATTAAACAAGGAAATACTAAGTACAGCTTGATTGGTTAAAGTGAAATTTCACACGTGCATGGCTCACCTGATAGCTAATTTTATCAAGTACCATGGTATGAGGTTATGACGTATGTATCTGATTTAGTGGACTCCCCATCCTATAATTTGTTTTACATTAGTTACGGCATCTCATATTGTGAGTATTGAATATTTTATCTAATGCATGTAAATTGTAAATTAATATTCAGCCATTATAGGTTTATTTAAGTTGGATGGTCATAGCATAAATGAAAATACACACCCACAAATATGTGACAGGTAAATATATAGTGACAAAACAATTCTGAATTAAAAATCATATGGCTAGAGGAAATATCGCACTTGCTTCATTATTTTGTTTTCTAGAACTTGTGTTGACGAATGAAATGAAAATGATAGCTGCCAAATTCCACCTCATTATCTTCAATGTATCTTACGCAAACTGATGGATCATTCATGTTGCTCGTATTGCTATGACTGTATCAATGCATTTCCCCGTGCGTCCTTTTCATATGCCTGCCTTCCAATTGGCATTCTTAATGACTGAGTTTTCGAGCTCGGTAGTTTTTCTATGTTCTTTAAATCAAGTTTGCAAGCTTGAAGTAAACACCGATCCCATTGTATTTAACCAGTCGTCGAACAACATAACAAAACCGCCAGCCGCAACGCACTGACGCGTTTCGACCTTCCATGATCATCATCAGAGTACGACGGCAAATTGACTATCGAGGATCAAGCCGCATTGAATATATATATATATATATATATATATATATATATATATATATATATATATATATATATATATATATATATATGGAAATCAAAGTTATATATGCGGCTCTCACCTCTCGCGTGGAGAAGTTATTGTTTAATTGTATTGTCTATATATGTATATGTGGCGAAAGCAGCAAACAGTTAATGTTCGTGACTACATAGAAATTGTGTAGCCGACATTTCCAGTCAAGTACAATGTATGTGAGACTGCTAGATGTAAGAGCCACATATCTAACTTTGATTTCCATATATATTCAATGCGGTTTGATCCTCGATAGTCAGTTTATCGTCGTACTCTGATGATGATCATAGAAGGTGGAAACGCGGCAGGGCGTTGCGCCTGGCGGGCGTTTTGTCATGTTGTTCGACGACTGGTTAAATACAACGGGATCGGTGTTTACTTCAAGCTCACAAACTTGATTTAAAGATTTGTTACCACCACCCGCGCAATCAATTATTGTTGAATTGTTTTGCTATGTTGTTCTACGACTGGTTAAATACAGTGAGATTAGTATTTACCTCAAGCTCGCAAACTTGATTATTTTAAAAATTATAAAGGAAGGGCGATTTTCAATTTAAACGGCTCCATTCAGATTAATGACTGACGTTCCTTAGACAGGCGTGTGTCGCATTTATGTCTGTAAATATGAAGCATTAAATTAATAATAATTGTTCATTTATTTAAGTAAAAATACAGTGAAATAATTTCAATTTACATTTAAACTCTTCGGAATAGATGTTAGCGTTATATGCGTAGATTTAAAAAACTCACTCACTGCATCGATTAGATAATTTTTCCAAAGTTAGTTTGTATTCTTCCTAGCATTTACAAATGACGTGCTTTGGTGGTGACGTCAATGGTAAAGAGGAAGACAAAGTAATGCAAATTGTGTGCATCTGTGTTTAAATCATGTCAGGATAGATTACTTAATATTTAAGGCATAAATGACAAGCTTAATTAGGATTTAAAGTAAAATAGATAAAGGTATGACGAGAAATTACATAGAGAAGAAAATGTCATAACAGTTTCATAGGGAAAAGTAATTTTTGAGTTTGTTAATAAATGTTAAAAGCAATTATGGCGCTAGCATGAGGTCAGCAATTTTTGGGTGATCGACCGGTCATAAGCATAAATGAAGCTGTTCAAACGGAATTTTTCGTTTGCTTTATTACTTTTTTTATATCTGGTATGATGAACAGTCGCTCATAGTGATAATAATTATAATAAATATTTATTTGGCGACACAGTCCATCTAGCTTGAAAACTGAAATGATCAAGATACAGTTCGAAGTAAGTTTATACATGGGTGAGTGAAACAACGACTAGCTATTGTTTATCGAAAATGTTAATGGTGGGGCTGGTAGAAGTTTTGGAACGAAAAGTGCATTCAGCAACTTTGTGTCAATTCCTCGAGAAGAAATTAAACGGACTAGGATAAACTCGATTAGAATAAAAGCTTGTGAAGTATCATGACGTCAATTCTCTCTGCAGGATTTGCTGCCTTCAGTTGTGTGATTATAGCAAACCTTGTTTCAGCAAGCAATCTAGTAGGGCAAAATACATAGTTTTTATTATAGGGCGAGAAAGAACAAATACCAGAGAGTAGCTGCAAAATTGCGTCATCGTATTCTGTTGAGTGTCCGTTAGAGATGCTGAAATAATATCTATGACCCCGGGACACAGTTTGATTAATGTTAAAAGCACTAGTCTTTACGACACCATTATTTGTCACGCATTACAACTACATTATAAACTTTATCAAAAATTGTTTTAGAATTGAAAAAAATCGGAATGCCGATAGAAAGGGTTGCTTGCGGAAGAAACCACACGTTGTTTGCCACAAGTAAGTAGCTTTTATTGATCGAAATATCAGCATTCAGATTAAATGTCTTTTGAAATATAATCTGAATTTTCTTGTTGAAAATTTAAACTGAATCTTATTTCGCGTTACGCATATTTGCATGAACGATGAACCATTTCATCCATATCAAATAAGCATAAAAACGATCAGATTAAACTCTGTCAAGCAAACTTTAAATGTCCATAGAATTACCGTCGTTTTAAACTATATGAAAATTAATTTTTTATTATAACATTGCGTAAGTCACTTCAAGTAATTTATGTCTGTGCGATCCTATGTAGGTTAAGGGATATTTTTCATAAGTGTCTAGTATCGACCGCTATCGTTATAATCGCACGCATAATATGGTAACTATTACTATATCGCACTTTCCTATCCTATCTTATCTTCTTTTTACATTTTATGCAAACACTTTTTTTAATATATGAGCATTTAGTGGTTTAAGAACTCCAGAAATAATCTGAGCGTAAAATGAATAGTTTATTAATTTTAAAATTTGGCTTTGTTGAATAAGATGCTTTTAAGTTATACTTTTATATCAGGTATGGCATAATACTAATGGTTGTCAGTTAATGACTCTAAAACATGTGGTATACTTGTAAGGCTAGCGGCCAACTTAACGAAACACATTTTAGATGTACTTTTAAAAATGTTAGAAACTCCCAATTGCTTCGAATATAAACCAAGCAAGTAAAATAATTCAATAAACTCAAGTTTGATTTATTAAAAGATACAATTTAATCTAATTTTAATTCATGTTTAAAATTATTTTATAAAAACAAATACATTTAATTACGTATCAGATTATTTAAAAAAAATACTTCTAAATTATGGCATCCTGATTTAAAATAATATTCCAAAAAATTATGAATATTTAAATTTAGTTGCGTTCCTTTATTAAAGCTAATCTAATATTATGATTTGCGAAATGCTAAGGAAGCCGACTTTGGATTAGTTTTGTCTCTTACATTAACCATGTTTTTGCAGAGAACAAAATTTTTGGCTGTGGAGACAATTCCGAGGGCCAACTTGGGTTTATTGGTCAACAGAACTGTTATCATACACCGATTGAAGTCAAGGGTTGGAATGAAAAAACATTAGATCTGTTAACTGGACCTAGTACCAATCGTGACGTGATTCTGTTGGCAGCCGGAGGCGATTTCTCAGCTGCCGTAAACGGTAATATTCATGTTATGGCTGTCTTTAAATTAATCTCTGTACCATAAAACTAAAAACTAATTGTTCATTTTCGTTTTATTTAACAATTTATATGAAAAAGTCACATTTCCTGCTTTATACAATTTAGTATACGAAATGTATATGATTATTTCTTTAATGTACATAAATGTCACACAATAATATATCACATTTAATTTGTTAAATTGTGTTGGTTAGCGGCAATTAATATGGACGAAGTAAATTATTATTATTATTATTATTATTATTATTATTATTATTATTATTATTATTATTATTATTATTTATATTATTATTATTATTTATTATTATTATTATTATTATTATTATATTATTATTATTATTATGCTTATTTGCAGTAAATTTTTCATATACACCGTCGGTAATAAACTGAGCATTGCGTGGGATCGAGAATGCAGTTTTCCAGCTAGACCAATGTTATTCTTTTTGGCAGTCATCAAGTGGCCGGCTGAATTTTAACCGGGATGCAGTTGGCTTCAAGTCTTAGGACTCATTCCTACACAACCAATGCCGCGAATAGTCTGTAGTTTATTAGCTTAGTATCAGCTGTGTTTTACGGAATATCTTCCTTTTTGTGGGTCGTATTTGGTATTACCTTCGACTTAAAGTTAAAATTATTTATCCTCGATCTGGCGTCGTAATGCTTTCGGCAAAAACTAAACATAGAACTAAATCGAAAATGCAATTAATAAACTAGAACGGTTTCGTTCTTTTTATGGCGCTCATCAATTAATTATCAGAATTGTCGTGACCCGGACTTGAACTCAGGGTGAATTTAGTTCAGAGCCTTCAAACTCATTCACTATATTGCCGATGTAGTGTATTGCATGCGTTTTTAGTTATAAATCCATTATGCATTTTTTGCAGACGTTTCTTATATAGGGTCATATTTTGTATCACATTTGATCGAAAACGACGTGCAGCTTTCCTCGAATTGCTATTATATGATGGGCAACATACCACGTGGTGAAAGTGAATTACTGCAACTAATCGAAGATTAACTGAACAATTGCTGAAACTCCGAGTAAATAAAATAAGTCGGTTAGTTTTGTAAACCAGTTGCAGAAATTAAATTGAAAATCACTTACTTTATGACAGGTATGATAAGTAATATAAGTGCCCAGTATTTGATATTAAACATGCCACATATCAACCGGCTTCTTTTTTCGAAACCAGGAAACTGAACAGCAGTTTCGTTATACACACAAAAACAATGATCTCTTACTCAGTGAACTCTGTTTATCTGAAAGTACTAAAAGAATTTATGTTGGACCACTGACAGAGCAGTTAATGCATGGTGCAGCCATTTTTGCGAATTATCAGAAGAATTCTGCTCCAGACATAAGAATGTCGCTTTTCAAATCGGATTCCTCCTCCTTTCATTAGAGCAAGTATATGCTAGCACGGAAAATGCTGAACCTATCAGCAGAATCGCCTGCTGCACCGTATGTTATTTGCAAACTTTGACATTTATATCTCTATGGTAACAACAACTTTCCCGAAAGTGATGTCAGCACTACTGGCTAAGACGTGCAGGTCGGCGCGCCAAAGAAGTCTACAGTCAAGAGATGTATGAAAGTACTAATGTCAATCTAACAATCATGACCCTCAGGACATTTTGCAAGGTACACACAGGGATGCCTGCTTGTGTGGTCATCGATGTGAAGAACGGTAAAAGCTACAAATGGATTTAAACATGAATGCTGATCCAGTTGAGACATTTGACAATGTCGGGTGATTAAACTCGGTTAAATTTCATTATTCACCAGTAACTTCATTAAACTTGCACAAGAGAATATAAAAAAGGGTTGTTTTTGCTTCGTTTTCATAAGTTATTCAAATAAGCTATCATTAAATACGCCTAAAACACAAGTCAACATTTTTATATTCATGCCTCGACGGTGTGCTCGAGTGAAGATTCAAAGTGGAACAATTAAATATTAAAGTAATTCTGCAACATTAAATGATTAAGTGTATTGAAGAAATTGACATACAATTGTAATAAGAAAACTATGCCAGCTAATTCACATATATTTGATATTTTTTAAATTGAAAAATATTTTGGTGCTCTTTCTATTTATGAAAGTGTAGTTGCTCACGATTTCAATATTGTGTTTGTTAACTGTTATTTAAGAACTTTATATTCAGAAAATAAATACAATACGAATTTTTCTGGAATATTTTTATCGAGGCCATTTAATTATCGACATTGCAATACGCGAAATATTAAAAAAAGAATCGAAAAGAATAAATAGTCTGCAAGCACACGTCATTATGTTATAAGATTGCATCTAGGATGTTTGAGTGCTTTCAAAGCTGAATTTGTGTACATTTTACAAACATTTTATTGTTTTTTTTATTTCCCAGACTTTATTAATTACGTTATTATGTGTCTATCCTCAATAACCATAATGCGCATTGAAGAAATTTGGGCATTTCTTTCGCCGCATTATTGAAAATTTACCGAGTAATTACTAGTTTTTTTCTGGTCTCTAGCTTATTGGTGGTCTAAAATGCCTCAGTTTGTGTATTTTTAGGTTAGTTCTAAAATTTTTATCTACACCACCTAAATCATACTACTCAAATTGTCTAAAAAAGGAAATTAAATGACGTACTGTTTATCATAATAGGGGATGCAAGTAAATATGATTAAAAAAGTGAAATTATTTTGAACTCATTAATGCTAACTTTGAAAAATTCACTAATACCATTAAAATCTCGAATACAAATTACAGATTTGAGTTATTGTAATGAATTACAACACAATCTATGTTTGTGTAGCGATGTTTTTTTCTGCAAATTGTATAAGATATATTTCTATTACCGTATAAATAATTTGATTTAACCTTTGGCCATTCGGAATTTACTATTTAAAAGCTTCTTTATTTTTTGTATTTATTCCGTTAAATATATTTCAGTAAACAAGAGAAATTCGATGTTTTCATTCGTTTGTCTTATAACCTAAAATTCCAATTGACTTTTACTAAAGGAAATGATTTTACTCTGATCCATAGCTAATCCATGACATACTGCATGTGAGTCATTCGTAGATACGGAAATTGTTCTACTCGTTTACATTATTGAGTCAGAAAAAATTTGGCATAAACATACCGTTTTGATATTATGTGAACTTAATTGTTTATACAAAAATATCATTATCAAAATATTGAAAATACGCCTACGGATTAATTTTTTCAGCAATAGACTTTTGAAGCTGTCACGAATTTTAGAATAGCTACCGTCAGACACACGTTCTTCCATGGTCATCCTTATAGCATGACGACATGATTACTTACGAGGATTAAATGGAATATTATAAATATATGTTCGTATATAATTATATATACAAAGTGTAATATAAACCAGGCCTGCGAAACTCACTCCTCGTAGTTCTCCACGCAATGTACTTGGGTAGAATTTCAGCTGCAAATTTTCTAAGCAAGCCCCATAATAATCTCAATCCATATTTCTAAAAACTTATTAAGGAAATATTTATTGTTTGAGTGGAGGATAAAAATTTTTTAATGAATTATATATGCGAACATGACTTAAGCACAAATCCCATTTTTGAACAGTTGTACACCTGCACAATTAATGACTGCATATGTTAATACAAAAAATTTAGTTGGTTATATTGATTAAACAAATTCTAAAATATTTTTAATTACTTGAGAGTAAATGTTTGGTGGTTGTAGTGTTATAATTTGCTTTTAACTAGTTGCTAACTGCCAGCTAGATAACTAAATTAATATGCAATAAGAACCAACTAATACACTGTTGAAGCCAACACAAAACCAAAATTAATAACAGCAGCAACATCAAAAATAAAACAAAACTGATTTTACGCTGTGTTCTTTGGTAGTTACTAGAATTTAGCCGAAAATGCTGCTTTTCCTAGACTTGCTATCAATTATTATTGGTTTCTTAAGGATTGGTTTAGCCTGAATGGAATTATACATCAATGATAGTTAGAACACTTATAAATCGGTAAAATTACTGTCTCATCACCGTAATTAATTTTAATGCATATATATATATATATATATATATATATATATATATATATATATTGAATTTAATTTTTATTCAGGATTTAACTATAAATATGATGTCAGTATAAACTACACATTGCATGATGAAGCATACGAAATTCAGCAAATGGACTTCTTTTGACCATATTGACATAGTGTCTATTTTATAACAACAAATGAATATTGGCTGATTAGAATTTTATGCCTTGAGAGATGCAAAATAAGCTCCAACTATAGGAGCGGCTAAACAACCATCAGTTTGTATATAACTGTAAATTCAATGTAGTGTGCATCAGATTTTGCAAATTGGAGGAACCTATCACTGCAGGAAATGTGCCCTTATTTCAGCACCGTCTGTGGCAAAACTTGCGAGTACTTGACGATGTACCTATAAGGACGACACGATTGACTCATTGATATGCTTCTTCTAACTTACACCCTTATAACCTGTACCCTTCCCATGTGCAAAAACAAAAAGAAATTTTATCAGATACAAGAAACGCTTCTTTCTCATTATCTACTCAAGTATCTACAGATGAACATATCTTTATAAATATAAATTGGAAGGCAAAACAAGATAGAAATATGTAAACACAGAGAGAGTATGAAAAAGGAAACCAATCATTTGCGTGCGCCACCTCTAGTTTAAATTCAATGCCTAAACATGTTTTTTCTGCTTGCATAAATCCGGCTGTAATTTGTTTATCCATAAGGCTTCGTATGTGGCTAGCTCCCTTTTTTTATTGCATTTAGTAATTATTTGACCAGACGTTTAATTACTCGAATGAGAGAACATTGTAACTTAAACGCCTGTTTTAAATCAAATGGTGAATACACGTCTGAAATTGCGCAACACATCATCGAAATATCACACGTAAATTCTCCAGACGTAGTGTTTAAAATAATTACTAAATGCAATAACAAAAAGGAGCTAACCACATACGAAGCCTTATGCATAAACAAACTGCAGCCTGATTTATGCAAGCAGAAAAAGCATGTTCAGTCATTAAGCTTAAATTGGAGGTGAGACAAGCAATTAATTGGTTTTCTTTTCCCCCACACTTTCTATGTTTACATATTTCTATCTTGTTTTGCCTTCCAATTTATACATAAAGACATGTTCATTAGTAGATACTTGAGGAGAAAATGAGAAAGAAACGTTTCTTGTATCTGATAAAATTTCTTTTTGGTTTTGCACATGGGAAGGGTAAAATGAATTTTATTAAAGCTCGCATTTCAAAAAAATATAATTAGAAATTAAATGTGGTGCAAAACTCTAATTCAAATGTGCTCCCAGTTAGCGGAATTTTCGCCAAGTAAATCTCGAGATCTCAATAAGCAGAAATCAGCCACCACAAAAATTACCTTTGCTAACTTAAGCAATATTTATTCTATATTTAAGAAACATTTATTTAATCAAATTCTTTCCATCTAGATTCGATTCAAAATCACTTCTCCGGGTGGCATAGTTTATAGTGTCTAATGTCAGATTTAGGGTGGCTAGATAGAATTTAATGTCGAAATTAGAGCCAAATGTTCTCCGTCTGGAGGAGCTTTCAACTTAAACGTTAATCGGTATTTAACCTGAAATAAAAAGTTTTGTACACTGAAAGTAGGGTAGTGGATGTGTACAGGACTCCCAAGTAAAGTTGCTTCAGTTTGAGCTATGATCGCGAAGACTCTTGGAAGTACTCGACAAGTTTTCAATAAACGCAGACTAACTCTACTTAATCTGTTTTCTTTGTTACTCGAATCAATGTTTAGTTTGGACTGATATATATCCTTTATAGGGACCATTGCAATTGAATATTTCTCAAAATATATTTTAAGGAGAAGGAAACATATTTAGTAACAAGGAGTATGCTTATTGAGGATAATGGCAGGCTATCAAAATAGTTTACTCTGCCAATTTCATAATTTATGTATATATATATATATATATATATATATATATATATATATATATATATTTTGGAATGTCATCTGATTAAATAAAAAACAGAAAAAACAGGCTAGTTCTCATCCATTGAATCAAATGTAGTCCGAAAACATATATAAACGTAGTATCACAATTTTCAGATGAGTACTGTCAAAACAAAACGGACATTTTTCACAACAATGATACACTTTGCTATACGTGTGTTGGACTTTCCTAAGAAAAATGAAATATATATATATATATATTCTTTTGAAATGCGACCTTTAATAAAATTCATTGTACCCTTCTTGTGTGCAAAAACAAAAAGAAGTTTTATCAGATATAAGAAATATTTCTTTCGCATGGTCTTCTCAAATATCTACTAATGAACATATCTTTATATATAAATTGGAAAGCCAAACAAGATAGAAATATGTTAACATATAGAGAGTGTACAAAATAGAAACCAATCAAATTGCGTGCGTCACATCCAGTTCAAGCTCAATGCTTGTACGTGCTTCTTCTGCTTACATAAATCCGGCTGCAATTTGTTTATCCATAAGGCTTCGTATGTGGCTAGCTCCCTTTTGTTTTTGCATTTAGTAATTACTTTGAATGCTACGTCTGGAGAACATACGTGCGATGTTTCGATGATGTGTTGCGCAATAGCAGACTTGTATTCACCATTTGATTTAAAACAGGCGTTCAAGTTGCAATGTTCTCTCATTCGAGTAATTAACCGTCTGGTCGATCGGCCTACGTAAGTTGATCGACAACTTGCGCATGTATATTGGTAAATAATATTTGATATCGACATTAACGGCTGTTTCTCTTTGATTGCTGGTAAAGGCAAGTGTGTTACCCTAAATAACACTCGTAGTTTGGCTGCATTAAATGTGCGTGTCAATGCTGCTTCAACTTTCTTTTGTGCCATTCGGGAAACTGCATCCCCTTAAATGGGATGTTTAGGTAGACTGTTTTCTTTTCTGGCCCATAATACGTCTGTTTCTGGTTAATTCCCCTTTTAATAATTGATTCAATTAATCTTCTGGGATAGCCATTAGACATTAAATCGTTAATTGCTTTATTATATTCATTTTCTTTAGAATCTTGACTAACCAACCTGTCAATTCTTGAAAAGCAACCACGAACTGTTGATAATTTATATTGAAATGGCACAAAACTGCTGTAATGCAAATACTGTGCAGACCATGTTGGTTTATGGTAAATTGTTCTGTTTAATTTACCATTAATTTCTTTCTTTAACAGTACATCAAGGAAAGGCAGACAGTCATCTTTCTCATGCTCTGACGTGAAACCGATATTCTTATGTGCTTTGTTGAAACTTTGAAGCAATGTTCGTGATTGCGACCTATTCTTAAGTACAAGAAATATATCATCCACGTACCGTATATATTGAGCACATTTACTTATGTCACTCTTTAATGATGTATTTTCTAGGTGCTCTAGAAAAATCTCAGCCAACACTGGAGATAAGGGGCTTCCCATTGCGACACCATCAGTCTGTTTGTAGATGCTTCCATTAAAACGAAATCGTACGTCTTTCGTGCATAATAAGATAAGCTTGCGTAGAGTTTGACCTGGCACCGGCGATGGTAATATATCGTGTTCTACCGCTTTGACTATAATGTCAATGGTTTCATCAATTGGAACATTTGAAAACAAAGACGTAACATCAAAAGATACCATAATCTTGTTTTTAACATTTATATCTTGAATTTTGTTTACAAACTTAAACGATTCGGCAACCGAATGATTACCTATTAGTTTACGTAATGGTTCAAGTAAACGAACTAGCCATTTAGCTAATGCATAAAACGGAGAATTTAATTAATTACTTTGCGCTCCACCTTGTCTATTTCATCTGATTTATCGTCTAGATGTGTGAATTTTGTATTGTCCTTTTACACGTTTTCCATCTTTTGTAAGTAGTCAGATTTGTCCATTATAACTACGCTCTTTCCTTTATCAGCGAGTAGTATTTTGATGTCTGCATTTCTGCTGCTATTGCGCAACTCATCATCGAAACATCGAACGTATGTTCTCCAGACATAGCATTCAAAGTAATTACTAAATGCTAAAACAAAAGGGAGCTAGCCACATACGAAGCCTTATGGATAAACAAATTGCAGCCGGATTTATGTAAGCAGAAGAAGCACGTACAAGCATTGAGCTTGAACTGGATGTGACGCACGCAATTTTGATTGGTTTCTATTTTTCACACTCTCTTTGTTCACATATTTCTATCTTGTTTTGCTTTCCAATTTATATATAAAGATTTGTTCATGAGTAGATATTTGAGAAGACCATGAGAAAGAAAATTTTCTTATATCTGATAAACTTTCTTTTTGTTTTTGCACATAAGAAGGGTACAATGAATATATATATATATATATATATATATATATATATATATATATATATTATAATGTCCATGCTCTTTTAATGTTACACAGTATATTTATAATTAGGAAGAAAGAACACATTAATAACAAAGTGGATAAAGGCCATTTATTTCGTGAATACACACAAACACAAACGCATACACACTTACCAACTAGCCAAAACAAGAAACAGAACTAAAAACGAGTCAGATTTGTTACCACTACCATAATCAATTGAAAACCCAAAATGTATAAATATGTATGATTGTATAAGAGATGATTAGTATTCACGAAATAAATGGCCTTTATCCACTTTGTTATTAATTTGTTCTTTCTTCCTAATTATATATATATATATATATATATATATATATATATATATATATGTATATATATATATATATATATATATATATATATATTCTTATTGTATAACATATGATAATCGGTTAAATGTCAGTTAGTTACCTATCTAGGCTCAGCTTTCTCTTCGTTTGAGATCAGAGTGAAATTTTTTCTCTCCTGTGGATATTTTATTTCTTTAGATCAAGTTTGTAAGCTTGAAGTTAACACCAATCCCATTTTATTTAACAAGTCGTTGAACAACATAGCTAAACTACCGCCAGTTGCACGCACTGACGCGTTTCGACCTTCCATGATCATCATCAGAGTACGACTGCAAACTGACTAGCGAGGATCAGTTATTGTTTAATTGTATTGCATATATATGTGTGTGGCGAAAGCTGCAAACAGTTAATGTTCGAAAGTATGTATTAGGTGTTGCGAACCTAATAACAAATTAGTTCAGTTGTGACCAGAATGATAAACCAAAGATAGCATGACTCGGAAACCATAGTGTTAGTACCATGTAGCTTTTCGGTGCTATAATGTTGGTATCAGTTACTAACACAATAGCCCTAGTGTTAGTATTCCTTACAGACTCGGTATATATATATATATAGTGTGAGTTAGCGTTGAAGTCGCATTGTCGTAAACTATACGATGTTACCTACACTATTGCAGGTTTACACATCGTCTAGGAGATTGTACCGTCCTATTATCCCACATTCCTTACCAAAATATGTAGTGGTTAAAGGGCGTTATACCGGCTCCTACGGATGAGTCGCCAGTAAGCACGAAACGAATGTGCACGAGATTATACTTTCCGTTCATGCTGTCTTTGGTTTATCCTTTTGGTCACATCTGAACTAATTTGTTATTAGGTTCGCAACACCTAATACATGCTTGCATATATATTATTTCTCCGCGACAAACAGTTTTTAACAGTTAATGTTCGTGACTGCATAGAAATTGTGTAGCTGACATTTCCAGTCAAGTTCAATGTATGTGAGACTTCTAGATGTGAGAGCCGCATATCTAATTTTGCTTTCCATATATATGCAATGCGGTTTGATCCTCGCTAATCAGTTTGCCGTCGTACTCTGATGATGATCATGGAAGGTCGAAACGCGTCAGTGCATGCGACTGGCGGTAGTTTTGCTATGTTGTTCGACGACTGGTTAAATACAATGGAATTGGTGTTTATTTCAAGCTCGCAAACAAGATTTAAAGAATTGATTCCATCACCCGCGTAATCCCTTACTGTTTAGTTATTTTAGTTAGTTCACTTTTTATTTCTTATTTTTTCCGAGTGCGTATTCGGTTATAATCGTACAGTTTGTATTTATTTGCTAAGTCCATAGTCTTACCTTGTGTCACAGCACATCTTTTTACTGGATGTTCTTTTGCCAATAGGCTTTTTAATTTGCTACATATGTTGCTAATTAAGCATTTATTGAGGCCTGTACAGATGAAATTTACTGGTTGTGTCAAATATAAGTGATGCTTCTATTTTTACGCGGTCTGTCTGTTGAATATTGAAGTATTTTCCGACTTCTCTTTGTGAATAATGGAGAAAATATTTATGCTCACTTGGTGCCCTTTTTGGATTCGATGATCAAAAATTAATGATTTAGCGATTAGTACTGCTACTCTCCTTATCAACTTCGGTCAGAAATATTGATGGATTCAATTGATTAGCTGCTTCGTGATCTGTCGGATGTTTATATTAGCGCACGTAAATTTGATATTATGAATAATAAGAGAAACTGAGAAAAAAGGCAGGTGATCTTTAGAATTCCAAAAATGCTCATTGTGCGAAAATGTATTACAGACATTAATATTTCGACTTTTGTCTTATTGTCTTTGGTTATGTGTGGTTTCACTTTAACAGAAATGAATTTATCAGAATATAGTTGTTTTTTTTGTGACATCTTATTCGAATGTCCTGACACCTCCTTGAACTTGGGCACGAAGCTTGTCTTCCCAACTCGGTTGACTATTATATTTACCAGGTTTTGTTTGTTAGATTTTGTAAGACTGCTATTTTAATTAAAGTATTTTTCTATAAATAAAGTTGTCCAATGTAACGTAGAATTTGAATGTCGTGAAAAGAAGGCAAATTCTATTTATTGTTCTTCAGATCAAGCTGGATCAAGGTGGATATTTTTGGCTTGTTACACGATTTGTCGACGATTCACAGTTTTTGGAATAAAAATCATGTTCTCTACATACCTTCTTTATAGTGTACACCGTTCTATAGGCCGGTTTGCTCCAAATAAGGCACACACACACACACACACACACACATATATATATATATATATATATATATATATATATATATATATATATCTTTATTATGTCTATTGCCTTCGAATATTACACAGTATATTTCCTTCTAATGAAAAATATATACAAATAGAAGCATTTTTATACAAATTCCTCTGGCAACGCTATTGAACTGACGAAATTGGAAAATAACTGTTTTCCGAGCAGGCAATACTATGTACGTTTATGAAATTCATTGAAATCGGATACACCTTATGTTATATTTTAAATAAATTGCAGAGGATCACTATTGTCTCTTATAATATATAATGTTTGTAGACAGCAGTTTTACATCTAATGGATCCATTGTTTCATTACATATATTCTCGTGCTTTTTGATTTTTTAATTCGAAATAACCTATCATGGTGTACGCGTTTATGATGCTTCGAATTAACTGCAAGATTTTACACAACTGCGCATGTACATACTGTAGACAGCACAAAATTAATGCTATTAGACGCACTGGAGGAATTCCGAGACTTCGTTGAGCTTTTGTACTTTTGATATTCCGAATTACCTTGCGAGGTTTGTATTAGCTGGTCTCGTTTTATAATTTTTTTACAGAAGTTACGCTTTTTCTCTCGAATTGGCCATCAGTGATGCAGCGTGGTTTATAACATTTTGAAGATGAAATTGATTTTTGTTTCCATGTTTACTGATTTGGATTACTCACTGGCGTATCAATTGCGTATTGGCTGATTATCTTTTATTTCTGTCATGGCTATGATATGCGCGTCAGGTGTTACAATAAAAGTTCCCGATATTTTGTCTTATGTAGCAAGTCATATGGCTGCAGATTCGTCCCTTCTCTCCGAAGGCTTAAACATCATTCGTACTCACCAATGGAGTGTAGTACGATCGAATCTTCGTTGACTGGCAACTTTTCGGTACGATTTTTTCAGTACCTTAAACAAGTTTCTAATCGAACACACAGTATAGTGCTCGCAATAATAGATTTAAGCAAATGTGGTAACCTCGTTCCAAAACAAATCTAGTTACAGTTTAATTTTTTACTCATTAATGATTCAAAACAAAGAATGACCTCAGTAGCTAAATCTCTACATATGCATATGCGTGGAGTACATGAAAACACTCACTCGACTACCATTTGTATACATTATGCAGATGGCAGACCCAACTCTTTCCTTCAGTACAATTGCAGGAATTTCAAATTCCCGGTATACGTAATCTCATCAATTGTGCACAATGTTAATGTACTGTGTGTGTGATTAGAAGCCTGATGTAGGAACAGGAAAAATCGTACCGAAACGCTGCCAGTCAATGAAGATTAGATCGTACGACATTTCTAGTGGTTAGTACAAATGATGTTGAAGCCTTCGGAGAGAGAGAAGGGACGAATCTGCACGCCAGCCATCACAAAGACGAACTCGATGCATACTTGGACTTGTTGATCAATCGGATCTTTGCGAAGCTGATAGTGAAAATCTACTACCTACGAAAGAAAACCGCGTTTACTCTAAACACATGGACCATATTGAAACGTTTTAGATTTGGTCAGGAATGCAGGCGTGCGCGGACATGTTGACAACGGACGACGGAAGGATTTTTTCTACAAGATCTTGATAATATATTCAGTCTACGTACGAATTACATGATGATTGAAAATTTAACAGAAATTAAGACTTCTAAAGAGTTTATGCAGCAAAGACTATCATACTTTTACTTTTTACTTTACTGCGGCTGACTCCTTTTGGAGGATGAGCCGGCTCCATTTTCATGGAGTTTCTTGGGAATTTGGTACAAGTGGTGTCCCCTCACCACTCGGCTTTTTGATCGAGGACGCACCTCTAGCCTTTTGCACATCCAAGCGCAGTCTGCAAGGCAGCAGTAAGTTGCATGGTTGCCGGTGGCTGTTGAGAGCTCATTCGCCATTCGGAAGTACGGGGTACTGTCCAGGAGTCCATGGTAATCCTGTGGCTATTGAACCCTTTTGTGGCGGGGAACACACGCCGAGTCATGGTGCCGTCGTCGGGCTCATGTAGATAAAGCAACTAATTTGCATTGAGTTATCATGCGTCCTAATGAAAAAGACAGGGAAGAATTTGTTTTTGAATCAAAAGAAAAAATACGACAAAACTTAGAGTAAGACCAAATAGCCAGGAACATCATAATGCCAGATTTTTAGTATAACTTGTAATTATGCTGCAAATTCGATATTTCCACGAAATATGGCTAAGACCATTTTTAGGCTGTAATTATTGATATTGATAGTATCACATAACAATGCTGAGGTATGGTGATACGCTAAGAAAACACCATGTTTTATTTGAAAATAACTTTATATAATGAACCTGTGACAGACCAGAATACAATTTGACCTGTTCTTTCATTTATCCTTGCGAAATCACGATCAAATCTTAATAAATTCCGAAGTAGGCTTGTCTTGATTTAAGACAAATTGTGCTAGTTGGTGGAATAAGGTTTGTTTAAATAACAACCCTAAACTTTTATGCTCATAAAGTCCAATAAATTTCGAACAAATAGACGACATCAAGTTGCTTGAATTTATTACAGGCCATAAGTTTGCAAACGTAATCGATAGGGCTTGTTGATTGGAGTACGATAAGCTAAACAGTAAAGATTCTTTTAAACGAACTCAAAGGCTAAACAGTAATTGATTGTGTGGATGGTGGTAACATTTTTTTAAATCAAGATCGCGAGCTTGAAATAAACACCAATCCCATTGTATTTAACTAGTCGTCGAACAACATAAAAAAACTACCGCCAGTCGCAACTAACTGACGCGTTTCTGCATTCCATGATCATTATCAAAGTACGGCGGCGAACTGACGGGCGAGGATTTCACATTGATTTCCATATATATGCAATGCGGTTTGATCCTTGCTAGTCAGTTTGCCGTCGTTCTCTGATGATGATCATGGAAGGTCGAAACGCGTCAGTGCGTTGCAGCTGGCGGTAGTTTTGTTATGTTGTTCGACGACTGGTTAAATACAATGGGATTGGTGTTTACTTCAAGCTTAAGGGCTGATACAGTCGTGTGTCTAAATAGAGGATTAAAGGGTGAAATCCGATATAAATAGAATAGAGAAATATTGACTGTGATAGAGCATTTCGGAATAAGGGCTGTGATTACGGCCTTCATGACGACAGAAACTTAAGGGCGAATCGTTCAATTAAGTCATTATTCATTCCATATTTCCAGGTAAAATCTCATTCAACTTACCGTACTGTATGTATAACTTTATTTGAAAGAACAAAAATTTAAACAGAATTAACACAATTTAACAAATATAAATTAATTGACAGAAGAACAAAGTTTCACTCAAATAATCTGAAAGTCTTATGATCCTCGTCTATTAAAGGGCAAGTGGAGCCATTTTTGGCATGAAAGTAACAGTTACGTTTTATCTCAAACCTGCATAATATAATATATATATATATATATATATATATATATATATATATATATATATATATATATATTCTTTTGAAATGCGAGCTTTAATAAAATTCATTGTACCCTTCCTGTGTGCAAAACAAAAAGAAATTTTATCAGATATAAGAAAATTTTCTTTCTCATGGTCTTCTCAAATATCTACTCATGAACATATCTTTATATATAAATTGGAAAGCAAAACAAGATAGAAATATGTGAACATAGAGCGAGTGTGAATATATATATATATATATATATATATATATATATATACTGGCAGTATTAAAAGATCTTTGATTAAGGTGTTATAGGCAATGCATTGAGTAAATTTATTTTATTATCAGTCCATATAGTTCTGGTTACGGAGAACAAAAATATAAGCAATTATGTATTTGGTACCGTCAAACTAGTAAAATAATAATTTAAACAGTACCAGAAAATTATAATCGCGTTATTGCAAACGTTTTGTGTTTACTGAATGTCAATTACAACGCTCAAAAGCTAATATGTATTTGGCTACGTAATAAAAGACAAATAGACATTGTCCTAAACATACAAACAAACTTTAGTTCTCTTCTAGATATATTAAAAATTTAACCAAAGAATGATGAACAGTTGGACGGTATAATCTTCATTACGTTTGTGTATTTATTCGGCAGTAAAGCCAACTTCATACAACGTCTACAACGATAAGACTTCAACGCAAACTCTCTATGTAAAACATACACCAAACATATAGAGGGTACCAACACTGTTATTTTGGACTTGGGCTCACTTTCGACAAGTGTAAGGATAAAACCAATATCAATATTTTCTGTTCTAAAAGAGATATCAGATATCAAATTTCGTTGTATAATTATATATTACATATATATATCACAGTATATTTCTAATTAGGAAAAAAACACATTAATAACAAAGTGGATAATGGCCATTTATTTTGAGAATACTAAACTTCGCTGTACAATCTTTCATTTACATACATTCTTGGTTTTCATTTGAATATATGGGTGACAACAAATATGACTCAGTTTTCTAATTCTTGTTTTGGCTGATTGGTAAGTGTGTATGCGTTTGTGTCTGTGTGTGTGCCTGTTTGCATGTAAAGGTCCTTCTCACTGTATTACAAAGTGATGTCTGAAATCTGGTCATTATTGTATTGATGGCTATAGAATTGACCTTCTGTTAGAGTTGTTCGCTGTTACGTGCACGAGTGCTATTTTTCCGAGTGTAGTCTTTAGTTTCACAATTTTTCGCAAATTTGTATTCTTCATTTGGTGACAACGCAAGTGTGGATTGCATGGTTGAACGCTCATATTCAAGTATGTATTAGGTTTTGCGAACCTAGTAACAAATTAGTTCAATTGTGACCAGAAGGATAAACCAAAGGCAGCATGAACGGAAAGTATAATCTCATGCACATTCGTTTCGTGCTTACTGGCGACTCATCAGTAGGAGCCGGTATTACGCCCTTTAACCACTATATATTTGGTAGAAGAATGTGGTATTTAACGCTCATATTGTTTGGAAACTTCTGTCACCGTATGCGCATCTGTTTTT
Organism: Eudiplozoon nipponicum; assembly: GCA_029291075.1. Lineage (NCBI taxonomy): Eukaryota > Metazoa > Platyhelminthes > Monogenea > Mazocraeidea > Diplozoidae > Eudiplozoon > Eudiplozoon nipponicum. The sequence continues at coordinate 79,011 of JAQBSW010001332.1, read as the reverse complement.
CCTCTTCACTTTGTTGCCAATCCGAATGAATGTTTGTTGATTCTAGTCGAGGGCCTGTTCGGTCTTGACTGGGTACTAGTAAATTCTTGTTGAATTTTGTTATTCTTGGCCAGTCGACCAATTTCTCAAATCTACATAAAGCAAAACAACAAAAATTATTATTTATGTATGAAGCCTTTTATATAAAACACCAAGCACCTGACTTAAATATTCAAAAGTTTCATCAACATGATATTCTAATCGACTGACCAATAATAACAAAATTCAACGGACAGATTCACAAAGATCCGATGGATAACAATTTCCAATTTCGTTTTGTCTTCGATCGGGCTGAGTTTGTATTCGCCCAATTGAAAATGCGGTTCTATCACATCTTTGTTTACTGGCTACGTTTCGGAACTGAAATCCCCTTTCCATCTTCAGGCCCAATTGCCACAAATATAACAGCACAATACTCGTAATAGCAGATTTAAGCAAATTTGGTAACCTCGTTTCGAAACCGTTCTATTTATATTTTATTTTTTTGACTCACCACTGGTTTTAAACATAGAGTTTGTCTCAGTAACTAGACTCAATATATGCATATGTCTAGCGCACATGAATGCCCTCACCCAACAACTAAATCTACATATATATATATATATATATATATATATATATATATATATATATATATATATGAAATGATTTATTATGTATTGCACACCTAATGAAACCAATTTTAAATAGGACCATAAGGATGGGTCAAAGTCAGCATGAAGAAAAGATTGAAACTCATGTACGCATGAGCTTCGTGATTATATGCAACTCATCAGTATGTGCTGTCAATACGCCTTATAACTGCTATATAAATGATGTAATGCTGGCCAGTTTGATGGTACAGCCCCCTATATGTATATGTATTCAAGTTGCAAGTGCCAACTTCACATAGAGTCTGTCGCATTGCTTACTCAAAGCCAACTCACAATAAATTCTATTTATTTAACTTGTAAATGGTACAAACTAAGAATACAAACCCACTTTGAAATCTTGATACTATAGGAAGAACTTATTTCACCATGTTACAAGGTGCGCAATGCCAAATGCATAATTTTTGACTTTTTGCAATTGTAACTAGTCTTCTATCCTTCAATCCTGGTTAGCCTATGCCTCGAACCTACTACTGCGTATTATTAAATTCTCCGTTCGAGGTCATAGCTAAGTGTTCCTTGGCGTTTGATGTCACGAGTTGTATTGCCTGTAATATACGTAAAAAAAATTCCATTTCACAATCATTGTCAAAAATATAGCATTGCTCGTTTACTTTTATCTTACCAGTCGTAGGTTTAATACGTATTTGTTAACGAGACTTCTGCAATGGTTCGTGATTTCATCGTTTATGCAGCCGGAATGGTTTATATTTGCCGTAAGCATATTAAATATCTATTGAACATCAGTGTACATCAATTAATCTGTGCAGAACATTGGCACACGTTATAATGAGCAATATTTTATGTGCTGGTAAATTCGAACAAGGAAAATGTGTCTGAAATGTAGACAAAGTACGCGTTCAATATAAACAGTTTAAACTTATATCTAAAAGAGAAAGAAATTAATTATGCCGGTCGTTAATGAAATTATTAAAAAATTATAACCTTATATTATCTCAGCTGAAAGAATTCTTACAATTATTTAATGTTTCAAGATAATTATTCTACCTTGGATTCGCAGGTCTGAATAAAAGCTGAGTATACATTATATTACACGCATTACATAACCAATCATTATCTTTTGCTGCACTAAGTGGTTACTTCATATAAAGAGCTGCATATTTTTGTTTAAGAAAATATCTGCATCAATCCGCTATCCATTGCGGATGAAGGCAAATTTTGTCTCATTATCTCGTGTTCTCCTTTAAAGTGGAGGATAATTAATCGTCTACCATTTATGCATGCTTTTTATGTTAATGTTTTCCTTACTCATATGACATTACGGAGAGCTCAACATTATAAATAATTTATACCTCATATCATCATCATCAATGTCAGCATCATCATCGTCATCATCACCATCATCATCGTCATCATCTGCAACAACAACAACAAACACAACAACATCAGCTTAATCAACACCAACATCATCATCAACCTCATCATCATCATCATCTATATTATCATCACCATCGTCATCATCATCCTCATCACAATCATCCTCATAATCTTCAACATCATCATCGACATCATCATCATCATCATACTTATTCCCAGAATCATGATCATCATAATCATCATAATCTTCATAATCAACAGATTTTGAATTATTCTCTTTCCTATTTGCCTTTTTATCTATTTCTTTGTAAGCGATATTGCTAAAATTTGTTATGCATTGCAGAAATACAATAAATTGGATTCGCGTTTATTTAAGGTCTTTAGATGACAATCCTTGTAGTATAGCGAAGACTTATGAGCTATCGCGATGAGATCAAAGTATACACTTTTATCCGGTGTATCCTTGTCAAATTGAACATTGGTTGCGCGGACGGTGGTAACAATTATTATAATCAAGGTTGCGATCATGATATAAGCACCTGACCCATTAATTACTTACATATGTCAGTATAAACTAATTATTGTATAGTTTGGAAAAGGCAATTAATCCAGTAGACCGATTCTATCCTTATTGGGAACTCATCATGTACTGGGCAGAATTTGCCGCGGTGAGGACTCGAACCTGGGCACGTCTGCTTCGGAATCTGGTGCTCTAACCACTGAGCCCCCTGCCGCACACTCCTCCACACAATATTCGGTTATTTACTAACTTATGTAATTTGGTTAGACTATTATCCTTTAGGTGGCATCTGTTTAGACCCAAAGTTCCAACAATCCATTACAAATATGTCTTTTCTGAATAGACACCACACTACATAGGCAAATGGTATTGAAATGAACATTTATATTATTAAACGACCATTTGTAGCACGGGCGGTAATAACAATTATTATAATCAAGATTGCGATCTTGAAATAAGCACCTGACACATTAATTAATTATATACACTGTGCAATTATTAGTTTATACTGACATATGTAAGTAATTAATGGGTCAGGTGCTTATATCAAAATCGCAACCTTGATTATAACAATTGTTATCACCGCCCGCGCAACCAAAGTTCGTTTAATTATATAAATGTTCATTTAAATATCACTTCCCCATGTAGTGTGGTGTCTGTTCAGTAAAGACAACTTGTTTATGGTTAGTTGGAACTTCGAGTCTAAATGAATGCCACCTAAAGGAAAAATAGACAAACCAAGTTACATTAGTTAGTATATCAGTGAAAATTGTGCCCTGTCAGCCAGTGCATGACGAGTTCCCAATAAGTACGAAAGCGGTCTATTGGATGAATTATATTTTCTACACTTCAAATTTCTTAGTTTATAATGACATATGTAAGTAATTAATAAGTCAGGTACTTATATCAAGATTGAAACCTTGATTATTATAAAAAAATGGCGATAAATTGACTCATTTTTCTGCTTTGAACAAAATATATTTAAGCGTCCGGTACTTTATTTACTTGGGGCAGCAACAGCTTTGGTCAACTTGGTCGAGTCACTCTATCAGATGGAGTGAGCAACGTCAAGAATAATATGGAAACAAATTCAAGGCCAACGGCGATTGCACTTCCAGGGCCTGTTCTTCAAATCTCCCTTGGTCCGTACCATGTCGTTTGCGCTGTCGACGCTGCAATATCTAACAATCAACCTACTACTACTGCTACTAATGCAGGTTAACCTTTCTTTACCGTGATGTAATTGATATTAAAACTAAGAATTTTTTGATAGCACGTTTGAGGAGGAATCTTATTTTAACAAAGTTTACTGACCTGAACACAAACATTTTTGAGATAGTCTCATAACATGAAAAATCTATTCACTATTGCACGTACTGACATGCTGCGCATTTGTTTTGTCCATGTCAATGTACGACGGTAAACTAATTTATTATGATTAATCCGCAATATATGTATATATATATATATATATATATATATATATATATATATATACATATATATGTATATATATATATATATATGTATATATATTGATTATATGAATTCACGTTGTACACGGCTTGGGTAATGTAGTTAATGGGGTGCAAAACTCTGAAGTAAACGCCTCTTGGTTTGACTTCTGGCTGAGGCAATTACGGTAAGAACTCTGCGAGTGCTGAATAAGAAAGCAATCGGTCTACTAGATAAATTGTATTTGTTATAGATTCTATTGACTATATATATATATATATATATATATATATATATATATATATATATATATATATATATATATATATATAGTTTTTGAAAGATATGGTGGTTTCACCTGTAGTGGCTTTAAATACGTAAAATTGTATCGAAATGTTGGATGACTAATTTCTGTGAAGTCAAGACCAATAACTTTTGATGTCTTTACTACATTCGTATAGGCTATCTAATAAGTTGTAATAACTTTCGCCTCTGGTGTCAATGTTACATTGGATATAAAATGCAGGATTTAATAATTCATCTCATCTTTGATCCTTTAGCAAAACATGGAAAATTGGTTAAATGACACTCGCAGTGAGAGTCGCTTTCATAATCTTTTAAGTTTTTAAATGTTTTATTTACAATTTGATCAATCTGTATCAATGCCCTGAGAACAATTAATAGATTTAAAAGTGCGTCAGTACTTATAAGCGACAGTGCTGGTTTAAAAATCCCCAAATCTTTATTTGAGTTATTAATAAATATATTCAGGACATTTTTGAAACCTATAATTGGATATCTTCTATTAAATCGAAACTGGCGTAAAAAATTGTGCATTCATCTTCTAGTAATGTTATTTATATCAAATTTTCTAAATTTGATATAACAATAATCTCATCATTATATCAAATAATTTGTCTTTTGCTAAATGCGCAAAATTACTAATTGTTTTTTTCTACCAAATTCCGCAGTGCGATCGTTAAATTTAAAGTATCCACGATTTTCTTTTGTGGGTAGTAGGTTTGCAATATCAGTTTCGTAAAGATCCGATTGATACTCAAGTTCGTCTTCGTGATGGTTAGGTGCTGATTCATTCCTTACACCCGATGGCTCCAACATCGTTCGTACAAATCAATGGAAATGATCCCAACAAAGATTAGATCGTACCTCATTTCCAGTGGTTGAAGCCTTAGGACGAAAGAGACAAGTCACCTCTCAGCCACCATAAAGACGAATTCACTGCGTACTTGGAAATTGGAATCAATCGGATCTTTGCGAAACTGAAGGTGCAAATCTAATACACAGGGAAGCACACCGTGGATAGTCTAAATCTAACTGATTGGTTCGTCATTAAATACGACTTGAGAAATCGTTTCATGCGATGCTGTTTATTTTATGGTTTTTACTCAACTACAAATATTAATTATGTATCATGTCATAAGTTTGAGTTAATTATTATAACTTTTCCAACTATATTTGTAAACCTAGATGGACTTAATAATTTACATTTTTAATCAAAATTCTGCGTAAAGGTGATGGAAATGGAAGCGAAACTGCCAAATTAACTATTAATTTGAATTCAACTCCTCAATTCAAATTGTTTGCCTGGGGCCAAGCCGATCACGGACGATTGGGAAGGATAAAACGTATTCCAAGTCCCGGTAATTCTGGTAAGTAAAAGATATCCATAACTATAATAAACGTAAAAATCTAATGAAATCATGCATTTATATTCTACAGGCTTGGAAATATAGGATGAATATTTTTTGACAAAACAATTAAATTACTTTGTTTAAACGCAAATATTTATCCTACACCAAGGAAACGGTGAATCTGCATCGTTGTAAATCAAAAGAAGCTCAACATTTTGTTCACAAAAACAAAATTTGAAGCCGAACATTTATGTTTTGATTAACTTTATATTATCCTTTATATATATATATATACACCTTACTAGTCAGTTTAGCAAACCTGTGCATTTATGTTATTTATAAAAATACCGCTTTGTACCATATTAGTAATCTTCACTCTTTCGTAGTTACCTTGATTACCGTCTGCAGTTCTGATTCACTGAAATTGTGGTGCATTGCAAGACGTTGTTAAAGTTGAAATTTGATGTGCTGGCTAAGTATACAGATGGCTTCTACTTATTCATGGCTAGTCGAATACTATGGATTTTTAAAATATTCATTGCGAGTTCTTACTGTTTGATGTGCAATAATTCATGAATGGTTCAAAGGTTTCCTGACATCGCATTTTGTTGTATGCAAGAAGGAACTTTGCCAAAACGGTGCCCTGTTAGAAGAATGTGTTCGTAAATTACGATTTAGCTGGGCGTAATAAAAGTTTATGAATCAATTTCTGAAGCAATGATAGATTACACGTCTGATCATCTGCTGTGGTGTTCGCCTAATTAACGAAAAAAAACGAAATATAACTTTCTGATTAATAAGTGGTTAGAAAACGTAAAGTATTTTAGGGTGAGTGTCTTGTCACATTATTCTCGTTGAAATAAACAAAATGGAAATGGTAATATCTGAAAAGTCACATTGTTCATTTTGTTGATTTGTTCTATATTAAAATGTTTTCAGATGTGGAATTCACATTTGGTACAACATTTTCTAGGTTAAAAATTTTATTTTTCATTAATAATGAAAGACATAAGTTCTTTTACATATGTTATATTTGACGAGTACTGTTTGATAATACTAGTTATATCTCTTAGTATAGTTCGTAGATATAAACCTAAGTTAGGAGCGATGCTAAAAATTTCCCCGTGTGTCTAATGATTTAATTACCATCGAATTGGAGCTGAATGTTTTCTAAGCTATCTTACCTAATATTATTGTTTTAGCTCAGGAAAATAGTACAAAGCAACGAATTGTCATTTATACTGAAAATTTGCAAGGCAGAAATCAAATTTTAATGCGAATTTTGCTCAGACCGAAAATGAATTATTTTTTACCTCGAAAGTCTCGTTAACAATTTACGTATTGGTCAGATTATATTTCATTACAACATTTAAAGTAAAACTTAGTAGGTAAAGGTAAGATTTGTGAAGCAATAACGATTGTCATTACTCGAAGCAGCAGTGGTGTTTTTCGACTTATTTGAGCTTTATGTACGTTCATCTGGCCATATGAATTTACCGCATTTCGAAATTAGTTTTTGCTGGACAAATTTGGTCTATATGTTCTTATTTGCTTTAAAAACACATAGTCGGAGGCAAAACTGCTATTCGTTCCGCTTGTTGCTTTTATTTGGACTAGTTTTCCATTACTTCCGTCTGGACTTGGCCACAGGCACCCTGTTTTAGAGTAGCAATTCATGATGTCTCGAATGGAGCTGTGAGGCTTTTAATGTTATTTGTTTAATAAGATCAAAGTTCAACTAACAGCAGTTCTAGAAACTTGTCTATAATAATTTATTAACAAAAGAAAACCAAGGCAATGCTAGTCAAATTATGCATATAGGTTTGCACTATGCGAATTGATTTCCTCCATTATACACAAAGCGAATATTGATATCATTAAAACCATGTTCTATGCATAGTTCATAAAAACAGGAGGCTTTATTGGATACTACACAGTGCATTTATAAAATATAGTATTTCATTAGCTGCGAATAATACAAAACCAAATTTTCAGTATTTTTTTTAAATACACAGAAAAAAGTGTATATATGCGAAATAATTTTTCCTTGTGTTATAGTAATATTTTCTTTAAATTACTGGACTACTTTAAGTAGCAAGAAACGATATTATCAAATATCATGTACAACAACTCCTGTTCAGTACGTGAAGCATTCTCTCTACAGGATTAATTTAAAATTAGAATATTTTTGAAAAACTGGATTAATAGAAACTACCTGATCGCCGTTTCGACTAACGCAGGTAGTTTTCCAGTAGTTTTCTATCTTCAACAAAATATTTCGGCTGCCTTTTTCAGTAGCCTTCTTCATTTGGATTAATTGCCTTTTCTTCATTATCATCATGCAGAGCGATGAAACAGCAAAAAGTGACTAATGTTTTACTGTCATATAGTCATAAGTAATTCATGATCATTAAATGATTAGTTTATATTGGCATATATATATATATATATATATATAATTAGGAAGAAAGAACACATTAATAACAAAGTGGATATTGGTCATTAGTTTCGAGAATTCTAAACGTCACTTTACAATCTGTCAATTATATACATTCTGGGTTTTCATTTGATTATATGGGTGGCAAAAAATCTGACTCGGTTCTACTTCTATTTCTTGTTTTGAATGATTAGTAAGTACGTATGCGTTTGTGTCTATGTGTGTGCCTGTTAGCATGTAAGGGTCTTCTAGCTGTATTGCATATTGATATCTGAGATCTGGCCATACTTGTGTTGATGGCTTGAGATTTAGCCATCTGTTCGCATTGTTGCCTTTTGCGTGTAAGAATGTTGTTTTTCCGAGTGTAGTCTTTCGTTTCAATTTGTTGCGCAATTTTGTTTTTGATAAACAGTATCCAGCAACATTTACCGCAGAAATTAATTAAAAATGTCTTGGCATCGTCAGGAAAATCAGCTCTCTTCGATCGGGGCACCCAATCAATTTGACCAATTTCTCAATACTACATAAAGCAAAATCACAAAAATTATTATATTTTTAATGAAGCCCTTTATATAAAACAACAAACACCTGGTCTAAATATTCAAAAGTTTTATCAACATGATGTTCTTACACGCAAACAGGCCCAAACACCTACTAATCAGCCAAAACAAGAAATTGGAGTAAAATCGAGTCAGATTTATTGCCACCCACATAATCAAATGAAAACCCATTATGTATATAAATGAAAGATTGTAAAATGAAGTTTATTAGTCTTGAAATAAATGGCCATTATCCACTTTGTTATTAATGTGTTCTTGCTTCCTAATTCGAAATATACTTTGTAATATTCAAGGTTATATATATATATATATATATATATATATATATATATATATATATATATATATTGGACTTGTGGTTTTCGTCAAGATCGCAACCTTTATTTAATAAATGTCATTCAACTTTGACCCAAGGAGACTCGATTTTTCGGGAATTTCCTCCCTTTAAATAGAGGTACCATATTTCTCTTGCAAAAGATTGGACGACACGCAACTTGTTGTTTAAGGATGGCAAGAATACCATTTGCTATTGACTAACATTTAAAAAAATATTTAAATTAAGTTTCTTAAAAAATTAATAATTTTGATGCATGTATTTTTGTTTGCTATTTTACTAATTTATATTTCTCATCGTTAGGTATTGTTAAAGAATGTTACCGTATTTGTTGTAAAGTAAACGAGGCATGGCAATTTTAATAAAATAAATCTTCCACTTTTATATAGCATCCTCAAGCAGTGCGATGTCATCTCTTTAATGAGAAGTTGAAGTATCTTGTTGGAATGTCATGTTTAAACAGATTCTACATAGATTAGAACTGAAGGGAATGTCAGAAAAAGCTGTTAGAATGTATAGAACTGCAAAGTGTGTATAGTTTTCGGTAGGGTTCCACAGTATAAAGAATTAAAGACTCCGAAGTGAACATGCTCCATTTTGAGCCCCTTTCACAGCAAAATTCTAGACAGTACTTGAAGAGTTTCCAGTATGTATAAAACCGGTCTACAGGATTAATGGTTTTGCTACACTATAAAATGCTTAGTTCATTATAAAAATTGTATGTATAATGTGATTGTTCTTTATACCAAGCACGCAACATTGATTTAAATAAATTTGTTCACCGCTCACACGATCAATGATTGTTTGTTTGAATGTTCGAATTCTTTGAGATCGAATATGCTAAGCGCTTATAGCGTGCTGTTGAGATCCAAGATTATTTATTATCTTTCAAAAGCTATGCAATGGAATTCGGAAGTTTTAAACCGAAAGATTATGAAATATTCGTTTAAACGTTCTTATTATGTTAAGCTGAATTTCCTCGATCACTCTAAGCATTCATTTTCTAATCTACCAGTCGGCGAATTTGCCAGTGAATTTTTACCTTCATATTAGTTAGCTATGCAAATTACCCTTCAAACAAATTGACGAAGGTTGAATAAAATCAGTTGAAACCTAAATTTTTTCTTCTTTAATAGAGAATTGCGAGAATGGCATGAGAAACATAATTTACTTAAAAATCTTTAATATTACGAGAATCACTTTTATATATGGCTAGGTAAGGTGACATTTTGTAATCTTTGCTTTCATATATTACAAATCAGATAACGCAGCAGAATTAATCGATAAGCGTTTTAAAATTTTGGCCTTTAATTAATAAAGAAATATATAAAAAGGTAAATAAAAACTAAATAAATACACTTGAAATAAGTTTGTTCCTTACTAATTGGAAATAAATAAACAGTAATCTATACATAAACAGTTAAAATAATTTTACAGACAGTTGCTTATGATGGACACCTCGTTTACACTTTGTAGATTGCATAACTCTAAGTCTCTTCAGTAATGGGTCAGGTGTTTATATCAAGACCGCAACCTTGATTATAATAATTTTTTATCTAATTTGTCGAAAATTTCCCAAATATAAATCATACGTGTTTTGCATTTTCCGATCTAAACAAGTTTTCGTGTGTCATTCGTGAAGTGTCTATACGTAGACTTTTTCTCTAGCAATTAGTTGTTACATATTTTATACAATCTCCACCTTAGTTTGAGTGTTAAATTAGCGAGTAAAAACTAAAGATAAAAACAGTCATTTAGTAAAAGCACCGATTACTGGTATAACTAGCGTAATTTTGACACACGAGGATAAATATTCGTTCCTGGGTGTTTACAGATTAAATTAGTAAGTGTGCATTTTGTCAATTTAATTACTGATTTTATCAACGAAACGTATTAACTGCCCTTAGGCACATCTGCAAATATAATTGGTTTAATTAACGCAAATAAAATATATCGATTTTCAAGGAATAGCGAATAGGAATGTATTTTGACTAAAAATGAGATTTTATTCGGCATTACGAGATTATGGGCATACACACCATGTCAACATATTGCCGTTGTTTTTTTAAACGCCACAAATTTATGCACACCCCGTCGGGTCTTTTTACGCGCACAGATCTTTCAATTTGGTGTGTTACTCAATTTTATTAAATATCTCTTGCTAGAGTATCAGAGTTCTATAAAGCTTAGCATATAGTGGATGGCATTGATAGAGACCCTTTCAAATAACTAAACGAATTGAGTTTATTATGATGTAGAGTAGATCGATTGAGATGTTCTAAAATACCGAAACGAATCGAAAACCACTTCTCTATTATATAGGAAAGTTTACCGGAGAAAATTGCACATTCTGCCACATCAAATAAGCTTATTTATAAAATAAAAGAGATTTAAATTAACTATTATTTTATTGTTTTTTATCGCTTAAAGTTAAGCTATCACAATTAGAAACGAATTTGACTGGAAGGACTTCAACAAAAAAGACATTTTGACGATGTTACCTTGCGAACCAAACTATATTTTCAGATTAATTTTTAGGAAATACAAAAACCATACTGAGTTTTATTTGAATAGACTCTTTGTGTTAAGAAATAACAGTAGTCGAAATAATCGAAAACAGATAATAAAAATATATATTTGCAATAGCAGTACACGAACATATCAAAAATAGGTTATGAGAAGTAGATGATAAATAACAGCATCCGAACAGATACAAGACAGATGAAGAGAAATTTATTTGCAATGAGAGTAACCAAAATGGTTGAAAACAGATTATTATAAATGTGTTTACAATAATAGTAACCGAATAAATCGAAAGCAATTAGATACTGTCTTTTGCGGAGAACTAAAATATATTATCAATTAGGTATTAGGTTTTGCGCACCTAGTAACAAATTAGTTCAACTATGACCAGAAGGATAAGCCAAAGACTGCAGGAACGGAAAGTATAATCTCGTGCACATTCTTTTCGTGCTTACTGGTGACTCATTAGTAGGAACCGGTATTACGCCCTTTAACCACTATATATTTGGGTGAGGAATGTGGGATAATAGGACGATACAATCTCCAAGACGAATGTGTAAACATACAGTAGTGAAGCTAACATCATATAAAATCTCGACAATTCACCTTTAACGCTAACTCACTTTATATAATATATATATCGAGCCTGTAAAATCGAAAACAAATTACGGAATATGTTTGTGCAATAACTTAATTAGTAGTTTACAAATAAGGAAGGATGCTGAACTTCACTCTGTTAGAAATTGACCAATCTTTGATTAGTTTATGCACCAACATTTTTTTAAAATTTGTAATTTCTTTATAATGTGTCTTCAAAAATATGAAACAGATGAGTTACAATTTCATTTTACACAATGCATTATCATATGAGGGTGATTGAACTATCAGTAATGTCATGGGGTGGCGATAATAATAATTTAAATAAAGTTTGGAGCTTGACACAAAACACCGAATCAAGCTGTATCTAACCAATTGCACAGCATAGAAAGTCTGTCGTTAGTCACACGTACTGTCGTGTTTCGATCAAACCGCAAGGCATGTAAAAGTTCGTTAATATTAAATATGGCGCCCACCTCTAGCAGTCTCACCTACTTTGTAATTAACTTGAAATATCAGCTGCACAATTTCTATACTGTCAGGAATATATCATTTTTGCAGCTACATAGCTGCAGCTTATAAGGATAATATTTGGTTTAGGACCCACCGCTTTATGAATGATAATTTATTTGAGAAGACCATTGTGAAAAACTCTGTTCGGAAAGTTAATGCTGAAGGTAGGATTTCAGGATAATATTAGGTTGAATTCAGCTGTAGCAAACCAGTGTCAACCTTGCGGTAAAATACATTATTAATAAAAATATGACTAATATCAAATCGATTTGAGAGGAAGAATAAATGCCAGAATTAAAAAAAATGCAAAATTTCGAAACTATCTTGTCGTAAATTATTCCTCAAATGAATAAAATATAAGAGATTCTTGCATAAATTAAATTTATAATCATGAAAGTTACGTCAGAGTTATGCTCAAAAGCATGTGTGTGTATGCAACTGTTGACGGTACAATGTGAAATCTACTCATTGAACACTGATTGCTTTGATGGAAATATGATTTAACTGAACCGTTTGTACATTCTGAACATCAGATTTATAAAATTATACGACAATCCACTGGGCCATCTTCCTTTTGTCTGAACGATTCAACTAAGCACAATAAAGAGTACCCTCGTAACCAAAAGCAAATAGATTATTAAAGAACTGCAAAGGTTTTAGTGCAAATCGGAGTCCAATTGTGGAGGATCGTTAACTATGCTCTATTGACAATAGATTGTGTGTAGCTCACAGAACTCGAAATGCCGATCTGTGCTTATGTATCCATGCATGTACGCTTGCCTCAGCATACAAGTGCATACATGTTTTGCACTTTCACGATTTACTTTAAATGCTTCTTCGAACAATAAATGGCCGAGCTTGAAGTAAACACCAATCCCATTGTACTTAACCAGTCGTCGAACAACATAAGAATACTACCGCCAGTCGCGGTAGTTTTCTGATGTTGTTCGAAGACTCGTTAAATGCAATGGGATTGGTGTTTACTTCAAGCTCGCAAACTTGATTTAAAGAATTGTTACCGCCACCCGCGCAATCAATTATTGTTTAATAAACGGCCGAGTTTAGACCACGATTTTCGTTTATGCATATGCTCAGTCATACCGAATTAAAAGATTCAAATCCAGCTAATGTACATATTTGTAAAGTAGCAGTAATATAGTCTATGCTGTTTTAATTAGCTTTCGGCACCATTCTTAATGTAATATTTGTTTAATAATTTTGAGGAAGCAATATTCAGTCAATAGGTGAGATTTGCTTTGGATATCCATTTTTAATAATTCATTATTATTTATTTAATTGCTAATGTTTCACTACATACGCTATTATTTTAAACCAAGGTTGCGATCTTGATATAAACACCTGTCCAATTATGTACATACATTTGCCAGTATGTACGTAATGGGACAGGTGTTTAAATCAAAATCGCAACCTTGATTTAAAATATTTGTTCTCACCATCCGCGCAACCAGTGCTCATTTAACATACGCTATTTTTTATTTTCAATTAACATCTATCGATTTCTACAGGCCAAGTTACTAAGTGATTTATTGAATTAGTTTCTATAATAGTGAAATCTCGTTCATTTTATGTGGGACTGCTTAAAATGCAAACAACATTCAGTTGATTTTTTCATTTATTAACATGAGCTTTGAGATTTAAAACTGTCATTGGATCCATACTAAAATAGCACAATATCTACTTCTGATGTGATAATGAATTAAATTATGAAAACAGGATACGCTTTTACATATATATATATATTTATACAATTATCCACTGCGCCACTCGTACCTCATAATACATGTAAGTTTGAGTTATATCGAAACTTATGTTTTTCGCTTTCCTTCTCTTCAGTTGGAACCTATTTTGAATACCTTAGGACATGAAATTCTAACTAGCTACTCGGATCTCTCGTAATACATCAGAAATCATACCACTTGTGGAAGTCAAATTGATTTTAGTCAGTATAGGAAAAACACTGTATCAGGTATCAAAGGCAATGCATCCAAAAGACCGTTTTCGTCATTAACGGAACCTCTTCCAATTCAAATATCAAATTGCTTCCCCTATTATAAACTGAATTATATGTGTAACAAAATTTGATAAGAGATATAGAGAATGTAATTCTGTTAACAGTTAAAAAATCATTGGTTCCGCAGTTTCCACACTCGAAGTTTGCTGAGCTTAATCAACGGCCAAACGTTAATCAATCCGATTTTCGTATAGTGGTACCTCGAGATATGAGATTAATTCGTTCTAGAACCGAACTCGTAGTTCAATCCCCAATCCATTGTAAATTATGAATAAAGGTATGTTTTTAAATAACAAAAATACATGCATAATTAACAAATACTTGACAAAATAAAGAAATAAAATAGTTATTTAGCATAATAGTCTTACTTTGGAGACGGAAGAGTGCAGCTAACGAAGGTGAACGGCAAGGAGGAGGGAGGGGGGAAGGGGTGAGGGTACTCTACACACGTACGTCAACGGCGCTTTTTTAGACCTTAAAACTATTTTCGTAACTTTAAAATAGAACTACATATTCCTGATTTCAAATGAAGGAAAAATCTTAAAACAATGCACTTTACTATAAACTTAAAGTTCGATCACTCGTACGCCATGCTCATGTTTTTTCAATTATTTCTTGCTTTAGTCCTATCGACATCATCCTCTTCTTCCTATCACCATTGTCCTTAGCACTCACTTTCTTCGGCCCCATGGTAACACAGAAATAAGTTCATTAATCATGCAAAAATCAAGCAAAAAAGAGTACAGCGCACAAGATACACTTCGATTCAAGCGGGTAAAACGTGCCAATGAGCGAGAGATTCTCTCGGATGATGCTCGGCCCTGCGCGCCAACTAGCGAGACGCTCCGGAAACACGGCTTGTATCTCGGATTTGGGCTCGTAACTTGAACGAAAGTATGGCGCGAGCTCCGGCTCGTATCTAAAACAACTCGTATGTTAAGCTGTTCGTATCTCGAGGTACCACTATATATCATTAAATAGTATGGTAATTATAAATGTGTGGGGATAAAGTTTTAAAGTATCAAATACCTGTGACTGTTAAAAATGAGTTTTCGGAGTAATAAACAATTGATGATAGACTTCTAGCGTTTAATTGTGTTACCATTTTAACGATCATTTGTTGCGCAGGAAGTGATAAAAATTATTTAAATAAGGGTTGCAAGCTTGATGTAGAATGGAAAAGAATATCTTTATTTTGATTTAAGCCACACATTTATCGTCAAATAGATAATGATATTATAAAATGTACAATATATAAAAGATGTCACATCACATAAATATGTTCCTTAAGTCTCGTAAAATAAATAAATTTCAATAATTTTGATATAGGATTTATCAACATCTGAACATCCAGCAGTGGTATCTCTGCATACGCTATATAAATTTTGATACAATTATTTTGACAAGAGAAGAAAAGTCTTTTTAATTAATCGCATTTATAAAATAGTTGATGACATAATTAATAAAAGATTTATCATCGAAGTTCTCCGACCTAATAATTGGAGTGATTAAGGTGTGAGTGTAATTTTATGCATAAATGAGAACCATGACAAGCAATTTTCTATTTGTATTGTTGACATGATGATATAACGCATAACTTTTACAATATAATAATACAGATAGTAGATATAAAAGTTTCCAGAAGGTATATTACTGATTATAATTATCCTTGTCTGTTATTCAACCGTGAGAACGTATTATCATTATCAAAATTAGTAAGATCAATAGGATTGTAATTTTTTATAGTTCAGTGCATTAAAATTTAAATGGCATCTTACATGGAGGCGTTTCCTTAAGTTGTTTTGGCAATTGAATGCAAATTTTATAAATTTCAGAAAAAGAAAATAACTTCCCCGCAACATTTTCCACCAAATGAGGAGATACCGTCAAATGTCCAGATCTAGTTCATACATCATGAATCTTTCTTATCGGATTCATATAGGCACGAGTACACTGATTCAAGTGGAATAGTTTTATACACATCCTCCGAAACCATAAAGTTTGCAGTGATACAAACTGTAATCTCCTGGCGTATATGATGCAGGCCACAGGGCAAATATGTTTCACAACTTTGCTTTGTACAGCTTCTAGCCTATTTGACAAACCATTTTTCATTTTCAAGTAGCGGCGGCATATCCCAGTATCGGACTAATCCCAGTAATATACATTTGTAATTTTATATATTTCGACAATATATTTCTATTTGTTAGCGACCATCTGTTACTAGCGCATCTAGTTATTCTTTCAATATGTCTCTCAGCAGAAGCTGTACATTAAATAATTATGCCTAAATCCTTAATTTCTTGCTGAAGTTTTATCTCAAAAACATCATTAATCACAGCATCATGAAAATAAACATAATTAAATTCTGTTCTATTACCTATTTTTAATGCTTTTGTGCTTTTACTGCTTATTCTTAAGTCATACAAATCTATTGTTACGTTATGTTTGGATAACTCGAAATTTATCTGAACTATTGGAAAGATGATTTTTAAATAATCAGAAAATTTTCTAACTCGACCATTACGAAGTTTAAATACTGTTTGTTGTGGAGAACTAATATATATGCAGGTATGTATTAGGTGTTGCGAACCTAGTAACAAATTAGTTCAGTTGTGACCAGAAGGATAAACTAAAGACAGCATGAACGGAAAGTATAATCTCATTCACATTCGTTTCGTGCTTACTGGTGACTCATCAGTAGGAGCCGGTATTACGCCCATTATCCACTATTATATTTGGTTGAGGAATGTGGGATAATAGGACGATACAATCTCCTAGACGAATGTGTAAACATGCAGTAGAGTAGCTAACATCGTATAGTCTAGACAACGCGACTTCAACGCTAACTCTATATAATATATATACCGAATCTGTAAAGGATACTAACACTATGACTATAGTGTTAGTAACCGATACCAACATTATTGTATCGAAAAGGTACATGGTACTAACACTATGGTTACCAAGTCGGTACATGGTACTAACATGATGGATATCAATGTATGCTATAGTACACCGAAATTGAGAATTACAACTATTTCTGAACACCTGTTACTCAAATAAATCCATGCACTCTGGCCTTGGTCGATATCAGTTATCTCATTTCGCGGTAAGCATGACATCATTAAATTCAATGTATAACAGTTAAATACTGTTTGTTTCGGAGAACTAATATATATGCAAGTATGTATTTGGTGTTACGAACCTAGTAACAAATTAATGTTCGTGACTGCATAGAAATTGTGCATCCGACATTTCCAGTCAAGTTCAATGTATGCGAGACTGCTAGAGGTGAGAGCCGCCTATCTAAATTTGATTTCCATATATATTCAATGCGGTTTGATCCTCGATAATCAGTTTGCCGTCGTACTCTGATGATGATCATGGAAGGTCGAAACGCGTCAGTGCGTTGCGGCTGGCGGTAGTTTTGCTATGTTGTTCGACGACTGGTTTAAAACAATGGGATTGGTGTTTACTTCAAGCTCGCAAACTTGATTTAAAGAATTGTTACCACCACCCGCGCAATCAATTATTGTTTTATTGTATTGCTTATATGTTTATATGTGGCGAAAGCTGCAAACAGTTAATGTTCGTGACTGCATAGAAATTGTGCAGCCGACATTTCCAGTCAAGTTCAATGTATGCGAGACTGCTAGAGGTGAGAGCAGCCTATCTAAATTTGATTTCCATATATATTCAATGCGGTTTGATCCTCGATAGTCAGTTTGCCGTCGTACTCTGATGATGATCATGGAAGGTCGAAACGCGTCAGTGCGTTGCGGCTGGCGGTAGTTTTGCTATGTTGTTCGACGACTGGCTAAAAACAATTGGATTGGTGTTTACTTCAAGCTCGCAAACTTGATTTAAAGAATAGTAACAATTTAGTTCAGTTGTGACCAGAAGGATAAAACATGTACACTTTCGGTACTATAAGTGCGTAATACCGGCTCCCACTGATGAGTCGCACGTAAGCACGAAACGAATCTGCATGAGTTTATACTTTCCGTTCATGCTGTCTTTGGTTTATCTTTCTGGTCACAACTGAACTAATTTTTTACTAGGTTCGCAACACCTAATACATACTTAAGAACTTTAGTTTGCAAATGTGCAAATATGATTTAAAATAAAATTGGCCCAAGCTTAATACTTATGTAATCTAGAAATATTCGCATCAATATTCAATGAATTAATCGCCTTCACAATAGCACCAGAAGTTTAGTAACGAAAACTTTTGAGTTATCCATAAAGAAAATTAATGTATCCAACTTTGTCTCATTGATTGTAATTATATGCTTCCACATGGAATGCATATTAGTAATTGTTAATCGATTTTTCGTAAAGCCATGTTGGCATGTATT